>SJXQ01004640.1:199149-214491 GCA_006408695.1 Aepyceros melampus | reverse complement strand
TCTTCCTTCTCACGTCTGGTTGATTCGAACGTGGTTGCACTGGCCCCAGTCGCCAGCTTCACCCAGTCTCTTCTCAGAATCCCCACACTGAGATTCATAAGAGATGCGGACCCCCGGAGGGAGAAGAGAGTCGTGTTCGAGGGTCACAGTGGATGACAGGCTCTGGGGAAAGAGCGAGAGAGAGAGTGACCATGTGAAGGCCAGTTACAGCTCACGCCCTCTCCAGCTGTTCCGCATCCTGCCGGAACCCTGCCTTCAGCCCACCTGGGGGCTCCTTCTGCTCTGCCCAGTCAGGAGGAGTTTCTGCAGGAAGGACCTGGGATAACCTTGAGTGAGAACACAGGGTCCAGAGGTTTCCAACACGGCATCTCAGTGCCGCTGCGGCAAAGACCTGGTGGGGCTCAAGCTAGCCAGCGCTGTAAACATGCAGTAGCTAGCTTTTTCAAACATCATGTCTGGACATGTAATCTGTGAGCATACAAGGTCTAAAGAGCAGATTCTTTCAATTGAGTTTGTCCTGGGAAATTTGATATTGTCTCACATTTTCTCACCATAGGTTTAGAACACAGTCTCTGTTATCAAGAAGCCTACAGTCAAGTTGCAGAGATAAGACCTAACCCCAAGAAACATGAATTTTTATGGTTCCTGTGAAGAATATCTCTGAATTATTGATAAGCTTACAGTGAAGGCAATCTCCAGATATGACATTCTTTATGTATAGAGAAGTGCCAGCCCTTGTGTCTGTTATCTGTGTGATCTTGGGCAAGTCACTTAGCCTCCTCCCTGCGTCTGTATCCCCATGGATAAAACTAGAATAATAGTTTCCAAGCAGGGATGGGGTTTTAGTGGAGTAAATGAGACAGCAAACAGTGTGTACTTGGGATGGTACTTGGCGTGAAATAAAAACTCAATATTAATTCCCTTTCTTGCCCAGAGCAGTGCTTCATGCTCTGTACAAACCAGGCACTTAAGATTTATGAATGCGTGCAAGACTGAGTGACTGAGCTGTTAATGATGGCCACACACAGAGACTGAGGCAGGAGCTGTGGGGTGTGATACCAACAAGTGATGGTCCTCTTGATTCTGCCATCCTACCTGGGGGTCCCTTTCCATTTTCTCCAGGACCCCCGACCCAGCCCCTCACATTATAAGCATCCATGATGAGCTGCACCACGTTGCTGGAGTCCTCACTCAGCTCCCCCACTGCAGACTTGGGAATCAGCTTACTCAGCTCCTGCGATGGGGGGAGTTGAGGAAAATGGTGGGTCACAACTCTCAGGAAATAAGCTTGCGGGTGTCGGGGGTGGACTCTGGAAGAAGGGCATATCGGGAGAGGAAAATGGGCCTTTGAGGGAGCTGAGAAAGGCTGGGCATGGGAGGGTTTGGCATTCACACAGCTCTTACCCGGTAGACAGGCAGTGTGGCGCTGGTGACAGCAAAGATGGGCTGAATGTTTGCCGCAGAGAGGGCCTGGGCTACTTGACCCACAGAAGGGTAGTCCTGGAGCAAGGAGTAGAGACAAGGTGAGTATCCCAGGCCCCCCTCACAGAATGCAAGGTGCCCTGAAACTCCAGGGTTCCACCAGCTAGAAGAAGGGGAGGGGCTAGGGTGGAGGGGCATGGAGAGGAGGAGCTGCTGGGGAGGATGGAAGAGTGGCCACTGTAAGGACAGTGAGGCTACAGGGAGAGGTCCTGGGAGGAGAAGAGGTGTGCTCCCACAGGGAGGGCGGGGAAGGGTAGTGACTCACAAACTCTGGGCTGCGGCTGTAGAGGCCATTGCTGTCCAAGTGGCAGTGCCCGTCGCTGGGCATGAAGATGCCGCCCAGCTTGCCATCCCCAGCTGTGTGGAATGTGTCATCTGACGTGAACACCAGCAGACGGGACACATTTCTCCAGCCAATCTGCTTCTGGAGTGAGGTGGGTGGTAGGCTGTGCACCTGAGCATGGAGGGCCCTTGAGCTACCCCCACCAGCTCTACTAGCCAAGGATTTGGCCGGCATCATTCTGACTCAGTTTGTCCATCCCCCTGTCTCCAGCTCCTTGCTTCTCCTTGAATAGGTTGCTGCTAGTGGAGGCCTTGTAAATTAGAAAAGTATGCCTCTTCCTCTAGACATTTCACTCCAATCCACCAGGAAATTGTCAAATGTGCCAACTATAGGGACTATAATACAAAGGGCACCCCCTAGAACTGTGCAGTGACTACCACAGGTGCCCATCTTGGCTCCAACCAGCTCATCCAACTCAAAGACCCTCCCCACCCCCTCACCTGGCAGAGGGCAGCCTGCAGAATGGCATCAAAGCCACCTTCGGGCGAGTCCAGGTTGCCGGACACGTTCTGGCGTCCCACCTCCCGCTCAAAGGCCTTTGCATCCCCAGTGAGGGACAGTACATGATGAAAACTGAAGGGTGACTGGCAGCTCTCCAGCCGGGAGGGGCAGGGGTGGCGAAGCTTGGAGGGCACTGTGCTCACGAAGGGCAGCACCGTTTTGTCCACGAAGGAGCCAAAGCCTGGGAGGAGTCATGAAGGTAGTGCCAGACATCACTGGATGGGGGGCCACTGCTGAGGACTCAGAAGAGAGTCCCCAAGAACTGGGGTGGGGAACAGTCACAGAGGAGCTAATGGGAGAGAGTGTTCCTAAAGGGCCAGGGACCCAGGACCCAGCAGAGGCAAAGGGGCAAGTGCACAGGCTCAGGGAAGTGGGGAATGGATATGAGGAGGAGGACATGATGGTGGCAGGGGTTTGGTGGAAGCTAAAGAAGGCTCGAGGGTGCAGTGTAGCAACGGCAGCAGCAGCAGAAGACAAACCAGGGGATGGTGAACAGAGGGATGTGAGCAGAAGGTATAGCAGGGATGGTGCATTTAGACCTTGGCCAGGAGACAAGGCATCGCGAGTGTCCAGATGGTACGTCTAGGGCACGTCTGATGCTGGGAGCTGTCTGAACACAGTCTCTCCAGATTGGGGGCTTCAGTTACCCTTCCAGTAAAATCAGGGGTCCTACAGGACTGACTCTTAAAGCTCCCCCAGCTCTGACCTAGAAGATGTCTCTGGGGATAGATATCGGAACCGTGGTCTGGCCAGTCTGTTAGAAACCAGGAGAGGCCACTAGTGTTCCGACGCTTCATTTCTACGCCCCAGGTAACCAGCTTGCAGGAAAAAAAGCAACTCAGGGCAGTTTCTCACCTGAGTCTGCCTGCTCTCTCTCCCCTTGAGAGCACGCTTTCACTTAAATAAACCCTCGCTTTACTTTCTTGTCCTGTGTTTAGTCAGTGGTGTCCGACGCTTTGTGACGCTATAGACTGGCTCTGTCCATGGGATTCTCCAGGCAAGAATAATAAGTGGGTCGCCATGCCCTCCTCCAGGGAATCTTCCCAGCCCAGGGATCGAACCCAGGTCTTCCTCATTGCAGGTGGATTCTTTTTGTCTGAGCCACCACGGAAGCCCAGGACTACTGGAGTGGGTAGCCTATCCCTTCTCCAGGGAATCTTCTCGATTACTTTCTTGGAGTGGCGGGGAGGGTGGGCAGGAGAGGGCAGGTGAGGCCCTTGTGTGTCCTAGGCATTGACAGAGGCTGGGGTGCGTCTGGTTAGAGGCAGAGGGCAGGCAGGAGCGGGCAGGGCTCCGGGGGGCTTACCGATGCGCACGGAGTCAGTGACCTCCCGCAACCGCACCAGCAGCGCGTGCCCGAGCTGTCGCACGCGCTCCAGGTCGTCCTTCATGGAGTAGCTCAGGTCCATAAGGTAGTACAGGTCGACGGGGTATCCCTCCGCTCGAAGGAAGCGGACCCGGAGCTGCTGGGGCTCCCCTGCGGGTGGAGGTGGTGGGGAGGTCAGTGGGGCGGGGTGGAATCCCAGCTCCCGGCCTGACTGCCCACCACTCCCTAACTCACCTGGCCGCAGCGTCACCCGGACCCGCTGCGGCGCCAGCTGGGTGGCCCCCTCGCCGCGGATGCCCTGGCTGAGCGGATCGTCCTGCAGCACCTCCTGCCGGCCGCGGGGCTCCTCCAGCTCCCCCGGGAGGCAGCCCCGGGCCAGCAGCTCTTCTCGCCGAGCACAGCGCCGCGCCTCCGCCTCCCCTGACGCCGTGAAGTTCTGCGCGGTAAGGGAGGCGCGTGTAGAACCCGGATCCCCCGAAACCCTCAGCCCGGCTCCCAGAACCACCCTGCCATCCTGGCCACTTCCAAGCCCTCCCCTGTCAGGCAACTCCCTGAGCCCTGCACCCACCCCCAATTCCCTCCCTTCCCTTCCTTCCACAGCTACCCTCTAACCTCGAACTTACTTCCTTGTCCAGAGCCCACTTCCTACAGCGTCTCCCTTCTCCTACCCTTACCTCGACACCCGCTTTCCGCCAGATACCTACCTCTCACCTCCCCCAGCAGGACAGAGATCTTAGAGACCTCACTACCATTAAAAAAGGAAGAACCTGTCTTCCTAGTCAAACTCTCCCTGCAAACTCAGGCCAAAATGGGAAGGGGGTCAGATTAAGACAGTTCCTGGGAAGGGAAACGATAGGGACAGAAGAGAATACCCGCTTCCCCTCAGTGTGTCTGGTACCTCGGGCCTGGCTGGGGAGCCACAGGGGAAGGAAATGGTTAGAGCAGCTTCTCAGCTGGCCCAGGTGCCATCCAGGCTCTGGTCTGGGGACTGGAGGAGACTGACACGTACCCAGCTGGCTCAAGAGTCCCTGCCTGGCTCCTCTGGCCTGGCACCTCTGCTCTCTGCCTCCCGCTGACTCTGTCTTCTCCTTCCAGGCCTCCCAGGTTCACTACGTCCCTTTCTCCTGCCACTCAGCATTGGAGCTCTGTCTTCCCATGAGTGTGCCCGCATTTCTTATCTCATCTAACTCCCCATTTCCTGTGAGACAGTTCTGCCCCATCCCCCCAGCTCAGGCACCCCTTGTGCTCTGCTACACCAGAGCCCTGTCTCTTTAAGGCACAAAGAACAGCTTTGTTTGACCAGCCAGGGAGACACCCTCTCCCCCACCCCCCACATCCTTCTTGCCACTTAGGTAGTTGAAGCCTTTGCCCCAAACCCCATAGGCTTCCAGCTCCTTCCAGCCTACCCTCCCAGTCATAAGCTGCTGCATACCCAGGAACACACCTCCACCCTCAACCCAGATCCAGAACCCAATCACACACTTTTTGCAGTGGACTGATCTCCAACATAATAGTATGTGGAGTTGGGGCCTTAGAGAATAAATTAAGGTTAGATGAGGTCATGCGAGTAGAGGCCTCATGATCTATTGATTAGATCCCTATAAGAAGAAACACCAGGGAGCTTGTCTGCAGCCCATCAGCAAGCCAGGAAGAGAGCTCTCACTAGGAACTGGATCAGCTACCACCTTGATCTGGGATTTCACATCCTCAATCAATTTGTTTGTGAAATAAATTCCTGTCACTTAAGCCCCCCCAGTCTATGGTATTTTGACAGCCCCAAGCTGACAAATACACTTTCTCATGGATATATCCACAAAAGATCCCTCTCACTATACACAAACAAAGAGTTCAGTAAGAACATGCTTCCTCCAAGTTTAAGGTCACAAGTCTTCTCCATATATACACAGATACACAGATGCAGACAAACATGTATGCAGAGGACTCTCGCACGGATGTGTGTGCCCACACACATACGATCATAGACCAAAGTCATGTGCACAAAATCTGTCATATACAGGACTACAGAGCGTACCCAGAAAGCCACACATGTACCCACAGAATCATACTTGTATATCCATGTTGCACACACACACACACACACGGTTCAGAGGTCACAGGCCCATCTTTACCAGTTGCTTGCACCAGGCACAGCTCGGGTGTGAGAGGATGCACTTTTGGCAGGAGGGAGCTGGCTGGCAGGACCCTGGCAGGGACAGATTGGGATCCCTCCACTCTGTGGCCTCCTGTGGGGATGAGCTCTTGGCGTCCAACTCACTTTCACCTCTGCTCAGGGCCAGCAGGAAAACAAGGACCATTGACAAAGCCACCATGGTCTGTAATAGGATATAAAGGGGGTCACATGGGTCCTCAGGAAGGGCCCCCTAACTCTTGGTCCTCTAAAGTTAGCCTGTGGTTGTCCCTCTCAAAACTCTACCCCAACTCTTTATCTCCCCCCATAGTTTCACTTCCCCCTGTGGATTCAGCAGTTTCTCAAAATGGCAGGAAAGGGCACGTCCCAGGCTGGGGTAGGAGCCTTGGAAAAGACCTGTCCCTCCTGTGTGCAGACTTTATGAGGCCAGAGTGGGCAAAATGGCCTAAGCAAGAGTCTGGAGAGGGGACATGGATGCAGGAAGGTCTGCACACAGGGCTCTTCACCAGTTCCAAGCTAGAGTGGAAAGAGAACAAAACAGAGAGGAAACAGACCAGGTCTGGTCCAGTCTCAGTCACTCACTGGCTGGATTCAAGTCAAACTTTCTCTCTGAGCCTTAGTTTCCATAACTTAAAGTAAGTGAGCTGAAAAAAAATAATCTGACAGTCCTTGTAGCTTTCATAACCATGGATTCTAAAGGAAGAGGGCCAGGGGCTCTAAATAAGGGAGGGTGGGAAGTCAGGGATTAGGAATGAGAGGAAAGAATGCTGGAGCAGATGAGGGAGTATGTGAAAAAGGCAGGGAAATCAGCTGTAATTGACCAACATGACAGCAAGAGGAATCACAATTAGACCTTAAGAAGAGCTGTCTAAAAGTCTTAGATAATGAAGAAAGGAAGGCCAGAGTTGGTGAATTTTTCTCTTTATTGTACATTGCACAAAGGGGATCTAGAGTTTTGGAGAAAGAGCTTGAAGTCAGGGTAATTCCTGGAATGACCTGTATGGAAGACCAGGCAAATTTGAAAATTTTAAAAACTTATTAATTGGGACTTCCCAGGTAGTCCAGTGGTTAAGAATCCACCTTCCAATGCAGGGGATGCACGTTTGATCCCCGATTGGAGAACTAAGATCCCACACACCACAGGGCCACTAAGCCCACATGGTGCAGCTAGAGAGGCCCCTGAGCATCGCAAGCAGAGAAACATCTACTTGCCGCAACAAAGAGGAGCCTGCGCACCGCCGTGAAAACCTAGCACTGCCGCGAAACAAAACAGAAACTTACTAATTAAAATTTGAATAGGCAATTCAGTATCATACTTCAAAAATCAAAAAGTTAATCCCAATGGCCATTTTTATAGAAATGCAAAGCTGATCCTAACATTCATACAGCGTTACACACATAGCCAAAACAATCTTGAAAAAGAACAAAATTGGAAGACTCACACTTCTCAGTTTCAAAACTTACTACAAAGCTGCTGTATTCAAGACAGTGTGGTATCGGCATACGTGCATGTGTGCTCAGTAGCTTCAGTCACGTCCAGCTCTTTGTGACCCTATGGAGTGTAGCCCGCCAGGCTCCTCTCTCCATGGGATTCTCTAGGCAAGAATACTGGAGTGGGTTGTCATGCCCTTCTCCAGGGCATCTTCAAACAGGATCAAACCCACATCTGTATCTCCTGCACTGCAGGCATATTCTTTACCCACTGAACCACCTGAGAAGCCCATAGTATCAGCATAAGGACAGGCAAAGAGATCAATGGAATAGAATTGAGAGTTCAGAAATATACAAATCTAGACTTACCTGCTGATCTGCTGGTTAAGAATCTGGCTGGGGACACCAGTTCGATCCCTGATCCAGGATGATTCCACATGCCACGGGACAACTAAGCCCGTGTGCTTGAGTCCCAGAGCCCACAAGCTGCAACCACCAAGCCAGTGTGCTGCAACTTCTGAAGCCCTAAAGCCTGTGCCTTCAACAAGAGAAGCCACCCCAATAAGAAGGCCACGCGTGGCAACAGAGCAGCCCCTGCTCGAAGCAACTAGACAGAGCCCTTGCAAAGCAAGGAAGACCCAGCACAGCCAAAAGCATTAAATAAATATAAGAAAGAAATATACAAGTCCATCCCTTTACGGCCAATTGATTTTCAACAAAGATGCCAAACCATTCAGTACAGAAAGAAGTCTTCAGCAAAAGGTGCTAGAATGACCGGATATCCACATTTAAAAGAATAAAGTTGGACTTCTACCTCATAGCATACACAAAAATTAACTGAAAAATGGACCAAAGACCTAAGTATAAGTTCATAAACTATAAACTCCTAGAAAAAAATATAGGGGTAAATCTTCATAATTTTGGACTTGACAATGGATTCTTAGCTATGACATCAAAGCACAAGCAACAAAAGGAGCTAGGTAAACTGAACTTCAAAATTTTAAACTTTTGTGCTTTAAAGGACATTATCAAGAAAAGTGAAGAGACAGACCACAGGATGGGAGAAAATATTTGCAAATCACGTATCTGTCAAGTATCCACAATATATAAAGAACTCTTACACCTCAACAAGAAAGAGAAAAACAACCTACCTTTAAAATAAGCAAAGGACTTAGATGTTTCTTTAAAGAGGATTGATAAGTGACGAACAACAGATTAAAAAAATGCTCAACATGATTAGCCTTCGGAGAAATGCAAATCAAAACCACAGTGAGATACCACTTCACACCCACTAAGATGGCTAGACTTAAAAAAAAAAAATAGAAAACAAGTGTAGATGAGAATGCAGAGAAGATGGAACCTTCATATGTTGCTGGTGGGAATGTAAAATGGTACAGCAACTGTGGAAAAGAGTTTGGTGATTCTTTATGATGTTAAAGCACAGAATCACCCTGGCACTTGACAATTCTACCCCTAAAGATATCCCTAAAAGAACTGAAAATGGATGTTTAAGCAAACACAGACTTGTGCAGGACTCTTCATTGCAGTACCGTTTACAACAGCTGAAAGGCAGAAACAACCCACCTGATGAATGCCCACCAGAAATGCCTACCTGAAGAATGGGTAAAATATGACATATCCATACAACGAAATATTATTTGACCATAAAAAAGAATGAAGTATTGATACATGCTACAACATGGATGAACCTTGAAAACATGATGTTCAGTGAAAAAAACTAGTCACGGACAAGCACACATTATACACCTCCATTTATATGAACTAGCCCAACTAGGGAGAAGGCGATGGCACCCCACTCCAGTACTCTTGCCTGGAGAATCCCATGGATGAGGAGCCTGGTAGGCTGCAGGCCAAGGGGTCGCTAAGAGTCAGACACGACTGAGCGACTTCCCTTTCACTTTTCCCTTTCATGCATTGGAGAAGGAAATGGCAATCCACTCCAGTGTTCTTGCCTGGGAATCCCAGGGACGGGGGAGCCTGGTGGGCTGCTGTCTATGGGGTCGCACAGAGTTGGACACGACTGAAGCGACTTAGCAGCAGCAGCAGCAGCAGCCCAACTAGACAACTCCATAGAGGCAGAAAGTAGCTTAGTGATTGCTGACGGTTGGGGAGGAGGGGAGGATGGGAGGATGAGAAGTGACTGCTTAATGGGCAGTTTCCTTGTGGAGTAAGGAGAAAGTTCTGGAACTAGATAACAGTGATGGTTACACAGCATTGTGAATGTACCTAATGCCACTGAATTATACACTTAAAATGGTTTAAATGATCGATTTTATGTGTATTTTAGCACAATGTTAAAAATCAAAAAGTTAAGATCGTGAGAAATGTCCTCTCCTATTCCCAATCCACCCCAGTTTCCACACTTACAGCAAGCAAATAACCATCATTTATTAGCATTTTTTGTTTCTTGTCATCTTTCAAGAGATTTTTAGTGTATATACAAACTAACATGAACATATATATAGTCTTCAAGTGATAGAATCAAATGGTGGGATTCTGCAAATGCTAGAATACTTTGCACCCAGTTTTGCATCTTCCTCAGTTTCACTTCTTTTCTTGGAGTTCCCACTACCCAAGCAATAAAGAATTCCCTTGTTTTGTATAGATTTCCATTGCACGGATATGTCATGTTGTATTTAGTCTTTATGATGAGAATTTATGCTGTTTCTAATTGTTCACTATTATAAACAATACTGCAGTGAAAATTCCTGGATTTATCATTTCACAGGTGTGCCTGTTGTATTAATAGGATAAACCCCGGAAGAGGATTTGTTGGGTTAATAAATAGGAATCATTTGTAATACTGCTGAGCAGTGCGGGCCTAACCTGAAGGGCTCCTGAAGGGCTGCAACAGTTCCCACAACCATCAGTGGTGCATTTGAAATGTCAGCTCACTCTTTCAGGAAGCATCAACATCCTTCTCAGCCTGGGCTGAGACTCAGTACCAGACAGTCTACATGGGGTGTGGGGAAGGGGTGGGTGTCAAGCCGCTGACCGCCCCCGTCCTGCTCCCCACCACCTGTGACCTCAGGCATAGCATATATATATTTAACAGAGCCTCCACCCTCTGCGACAGAGACCAGCCCAGGGCTCACCCTCCGCTTAACCTCAGGTTTGCTGGCTCGGCTCGCCTGTGGCCGCCCAGGCTGGGGATGCTCCAGCGTGAGCAGAGTTCTGACTCATCTCTCACAGGTGGGGCTCTGGGCCACACTGGCTCCCCGGAGCTGCTCACCTCCCCTAAATGGGGCCCTGGACACGTCCCCCCAACCCCCTTCTCCCCTCCTTGGGATGCAGGACTTGCCACCAATTGTATCTTAATCTGTCTTTCCCTTTCTCTCCCCTTCCTATTCAGGTGTAATCTGATTACACCTCTAGTCTGCTTTTCTCTTCTCCACTTCTTTACAGTTCTTCATTTTACTTCCATTCCCCCTCTGATCCTAAACATAGAATGGAGAAATCTATTTCCACCCCATTTTTTCACAGATGGAAACCTGAATCCCAGAAGTGGTGAGTGACCTGCCCAGGGTCCCCAGCGAACTTGAGCACAGGCAGGGACTGACACCGACCAGGTCTCTCACCTTGCATGCTGCTTTCCCCCCTCCAACCCAGGCCCCATCTTCATGGAAAGTTTCACCTTCTCTGCACCAGTCCTCACGGGCTCTACCTAATCCCCTTTCTCTTTCCTTGGGGTCTTCTTTGATCTTCCCTTCGCTCCCTCTGGGTTGTACATTTTCCTGGACTTAATTCTGACTCCAATACCCTATTGCCCCCCCCAGCAGCTGAGAAACAGAGCATCCTCCCCACCCATCCAGGACTCCGGAGTCAGGAGGAAACTCTGCTGCCCACTCAGCGTCACCAGAACGAGACAGAACTGAGCTACTGAGCCACTGTCTCCAAGGAGTGTGGGATCTGCCCAAGGAGAGGAGGCCTGAGGGGAGCACAAGGCATTAGGCAGCAGGCGTAGCGGCTGGGGAGTAATATAAGGAGAACCTTACCTTGTTTAGTCCTTGACACATAGCTGTAAAGCAAATGATGGGCTCATACATCCCCGCCCTCCTTTTCCTGTCTCCAGTCCCACTCTTGGGAAACCAACCCTAGAGATGGGTTGGAGGAGGGAGGGTGGGTGAGGGGAAAGGAACAAGAGATCTTGGGAATGCAGAGATTTCAGAGCCCTTCTCAAGACTCAGCTGAACCCTGGGTGTCTTCAGGCCAAGGCCCTCTTCCCAGGAGGCTGCAACCAGGTGGGGCCTGGGCGGGTAGCGAGAGGAGGCAGAAGGGCTGGTGCCCTGGTACTCACAGGTGCGTGCTTGCGTGCAGAGCAGCCCTTCCTCCGGCAGTAGCAGCAGCCTTTGTGTACTGATCTGGGAGGCTGCAGAGGAGGAAGTGACACACCCCGGGGTGGGGGAGACTTAGGGGTGGTGGGGGTGACTGATCTAGGAGACGACGGAGCAGATAAGGGTGAAAACGGGTCAAGGCAGTTGGTGGCACAGGGATCTGGAGGAAGGGAGCTCACCTACTGGACACCTATTGTGCACTGGATGTATCATCATAATATTATAATTCACTCTCACAAGAACCTCACGACATAGGTGTGAAACTTCCCCCAGCCCCCTAATTTTACAGACGTAGAGGCTTAGAAGTACAAGGTAAAGAATTTTGCCCGAGATCACATAGTTAGCAAACTAGCTGGTCTGGATTTAAATCCAGATCTGCCTGCCTCCCAAATTGATGATCTCTCTACTTCCTCATATAGGAATATGATGGGAAGGAAGAAATATATATGGAGGCAGTAAGTACTGTAGGAGGGGGAAGTTAATGACTATTGTTCTTTCTGAAAACCTGGCACCCACTGTCTTAGAGTGGGTGCTTAACTACATTGACTCTGGAGCCGAACTGCCCAAGTTCAAATCCCTGGCTCTGTCATTTACCAGTAATGGGGCCCCAAGTTACTTCCTTACCCTTCCTGTGGCTTCTTCATCTGTCAAGTGAAACTCACATGATTGTTATGAGAATGAAATGAGATATTTGTAGCAACTGTTTAGTGGGGAATGTGGCACTTACCAGAGGCTGGATAAGAGTGAGGATTGATGGGTGAGAAGTAACAGCAACGGGAGAATGAAAAATTCAAGATCCAGATGCTGGGAAGTTGGGAGACATTGGCACAGGCCAGGCTCAAAGGATGAGGTTGGGAGTCCAAGGAGTCAAACAGTGGTGGAGCCTGGGATGGGGTGGCAGAAGTGAACTGGGCGAAAATGAGCACCCACACGGCAGTTGGAGTCGGGCAAGGACGAGGCTACCAGGAAAAGAGGTCAAGACCCGCAATTGACCACAGGGAGTTTTAAGAAGGAACTGGATGTGATGTCCGTTCACAGGTCTGTCTCCTCTACTGTGCAGGGACCACAGAGCCCATCTCCTGCCACGGTGTTCAGTGAGCATCAAGTGGATGGGAGGGGTGTAGCTGCCAGAGGAGCAACTGGGGAGAAGGGGGTCCTCCTCTGGGTGGGCTTCAGCCAGCCTCTGACTCTCAGACCTCTTGCCCTTCCCCCACAAACGGCGTTGCCACAGCAATGACCCCTCCTTCCCTACAGGCCCTGTGGTTTCCTCTAGAGCTTCTTTCACTTTCTTCTTCTGCTTTCCACCCCCTCCTCTCGTCCCCTACTCCCACATCCTCAACCTATCTCCCCTATGTGCACAGGTCCTCGGGAGACAGCCAAGCACAGGTAGGCAAAGCGCTATCCCAGGGAAGAAGGGAGGGGTGGGTGTTGATGAGGAGTCACAGGGGTCCAGGGAGGGTCCAAAGGCGCAGTGGCAGAGTCAAAAGCAGTGGGGCTGAGGCTGGGGTGCTGCAGGGGCTATGGCATGCAGGGGCAAGGAGAGGAATTAGGACAGAAGGTAAGAGTGGGGTCATGGAGGGCAAGCAGGGTCATGGAGAGAAGGGTGGGCTCAGAAAGTATAGAAGGATTGACTCAGAAGGTGATCTTGGGATCACAGGGGTAGGGGGTTGGCGCGGCTCATGGGGTTAGGGGTTGGCGTAAAACACACTGAACTGAGATGTATACCGTGCTTTTCTTCTGGGGCCAGGGACCCTCCTAAGAACCAAATGAAACGGCAACGACCCCCTCTGCAGAGAAGGGCAGATGTGCACGTCTACAGAACTGGGGGTGGGGACAGCTTAAAGACCTCTGAGGCCCAGCACCTTCCCGGAGGTTCACAAAGTCCAATCTAAGCACCCACGCCTGGTGAACATGGGAGGCCCCGACAGTCAGGATGGGCCCTTGGGGACTCCCTTTGGGTCCCCCTCCCACCACGCCCACCCAGTGCATCTCATCCTATTTCCCAGTTGCCCTAAGAAGCCTGCATAATCCACCCTCCTCATCCAGTCCCTCTCCAGGTGGCCTAGTTGCTTCCCCCTCACGCCAGGGAGCCACATTACATGAGTTTCCATCACTTTATTTTGCAAAAATAGAAAACTCAGCAATATGCGATACAGCGGGGCAGGGGTGGGGGTGGAGGAGAAATGTAAACAGAGGGGAGGGGACAGCACCCGGACCCCCCAGAGAAAAAGGGGAGCCAGTGGGAATCTTATTTGGCAGCTAAATACAAACTGGGGATTGGAGGAAGGGATGGGTCACAGGGGCCCTGGGCTCCCCCTCCCAAGTCCCCTGGAGGAAGGGGTCAATTCCAGGGTGTAAACAAAAGCTAATAAATAAATAGAGGCTTCCTCTGGGTCAGGGCGGGATCAGCTAAGCAGTGCCCACCCCACCTCTCCCTGGGCCAAGCTGCTCTGGGGGGTCAAGGGGGAAGGCACTAAGGGGAGAGAGATCCCCTGGCCCCTCTGTAGTGTAGGAGGGTCCCTGCCCCAAGGCTGAGATGAGGGGCAGGGGGTGCCCAAGGCACGTGACAGGGCTGGGGGAGGGGCTTGTAACGGAGGCCCCAGTGAAGAGGTGCAGAGCGATCCACATCAGTCCCTCTCACCCTCTGCCCCCCCAACAGAAATGCAGGGCCTGGGCTGCCCTACTCTGACCTGGCATGAGGATGGGGCACAGCGGGCAGGATGCACCTGGCAGTGCCTCACGCAGCATTAGGCACCAAGGACAGGGGCAAGAGGGTGGGCTCAGCCCTCCCCCTACGGCCCCCTTTTTGGTCTCTAGTGTTCCTGTTTGCTCCCAGAGGCCTAAGCACCCAGCAGAGGAAGGGGCTGTGGAATGAAGGGTCTTCCTCCTGCCCTGGGGAGCCTGGACCCTGGTGTCTGAGGGGCAGTGCTAAGATTTCAGAGTTCAAACCCAGGCTCACCCCTCTGCCCTCTCTCCTGGAGGGAACAGGGCAGGCCCCCAGGACTGGAGAGGGAGCCGGTTAGAGCAAGATGGGGATGAACACAGAGGCACCCCTGGAAACTTTGGCAAAAACAAGGAGCTCATTTGAAGGGGTGGGGAGAGGGCAGAGCAGGTCCTCCCCCAGTCACTGGCGGTGTCTGGGAGATGGTCAGTCTGCTGCCTGGAGCCCCAACCCCCAAGGCAGGGGAAGTCAGAGACCCTGGTCAGGATGGGGGCTGCGGCTCCCTCTGCCCTGGCCCCCGGGAACTTCATCCTCGCTGGAGGCCTTGGGGTGAGGGCCAGGCTGCGAGGAGTCGTCCTCAAACATTTCGGGGTTCTCCAGCATTTCTCGGATCAGCGGAGGCATCGGGCCTGGAATCTCCATCTTCAGGGTAATGGCCCTTTCTGCTCCTGCAGTGGAGGAACAAGGAGGTTCAGGGGAGCTGAGGTACAGCCCCTACGGCAGCCTCCCTAACTCTGCTTGACTGTCCTCTGGGGGCTCCCAGCACAGGCCTGTTACCTCTGTCTGCCTCTTTCTCACCCTCTTTCTATTGTAGAGCTCCTGGGGACCACTCCTCTGCCTGTCTTCTCTGCCAAGCCCACTGCCCATCCTTCCTTTCAGGCTGTCTCCTCCAAAATCACACAGTGCTCACCTTCCAGCCACACACCCTGGACCCCCTCCGTAAGCCCATGGTTTACCAGCTGCTCTTAGGGCTGTTCTTAATAACATTTATCACTAGGACTAAGCCTCATTAAACACTGTCTGCCAGGTGTC
>SJXQ01004640.1:101671-169691 GCA_006408695.1 Aepyceros melampus | reverse complement strand
GCCACAGAACAAGAAAGCCAGCCATCAACAGCCACCTGCGCCCTCTGGACACTGCCCACCAGCTGCCTCCCCTTGTCTGTCCTGCCCCACCTCTGCCTGTGTCTGTCCCGGCCCAGCCTGTCCCCCTCCCACCTGCTCCTGCACCGCCTTTCCTTCCTACGCAGCTCCCTGCCCCTCCTGTCCTGGCCTCCCGGGCCCACCCTGTACCTGCTCCTGCCCTCCCTGCCCCGCCTGTCCTCCCCTGACTTATCCCCATGGTGCCTGCAGCCAGTGCGCTGGCCAGCACTTGACCTGCTGCCGCCCCTCTCCTTGCCCCATGTACCCTTGCTCCAGGGGTCGAGCCACCTGTTCCAGTTCCTGCTTGGGCTGCAGTGACAGCTGTGGCTGTGGTCGAGGGGCTGCCTGGGGACCTCCAGGCTCCACTGGCCACTGCAGCTGCTGCTTTAGGGGACAGCGCACCTCTCGGCACTGTCTGATTGTCTAGGGGGCAGTTGCCCCCTAGGAGAGTGCCCATCTCCTGGAGCACTTTTGCAGGCAGAAAATCAGCTGGACCCTCTCCCAGGCAGGGGGGGGGCAGGCTGCTCAGAGCCCCCCGGCCTCCTCAGTCCCGAGAGTGAGAGCCAGACGTCTGTTTTGAAGCTAGTTTCTGGACACGCTCTCACTCATTCCAGAACCTCCTCTTCTGCAACTTCTGCAATGGAAAATGTTCTTCTCAGGGCCTCTCCTGTGGTCCCTGAAGGTGAGCAAGTTGACCATTTCCCCCTTTAGTTGACCTCCCTGGGAGACCCTTCTTGGCTCATCTTTTCTGTAGTTTGCATGGATAAGATGGCTTCTTCATCTAGGGACCACTTTTTTTCTGCTCCGTGGACCTTCACCCATATCCCTGAATAACCCAAGAGTCTCTGAACCCTTTACCTCTCATTGTGAGCCTGGAGGAAGGGCAGTGGCTATTGGACTGGAAGAAGAGGCTGAACAGAGGATTCTTGGTTCCTCCCTCCCCTTGTATATCATGACATCCTTCATGGTCCTTTACTTCTAGGAACCTGGTGCTTTCCACCTGGATGTCTTATCTTTCAAATCTCTGAGGGCTTGCCCAGCCTCATGACCCCAATCTTCCAGCAATAATCCTATCTGTTACATTCACGCTCATCTGGCAAGGGGTGATGGAAGCTGGGAGCCCTTGACTCAGGTTCCCAATGATTCCATCCACACGCAGCTAGTCATAGTCCCCTGTCCCTGGGAGTGGGGCTGGGAAGTTGGAGAAGCCACAAAGAGGAAGATGGAGCTGATAGATGCTGGTATCTTCCTGGGATCGGATCTTAAGCTGAGAGCCCCTAAGCATCCCATCATATTCTCCAAGTTATCTGACACTGATCTGCTTCAGTCTTCTTTTTCTCTGCCTCCTTCTCTGGAACCCTTTGTTCTTTCCTTTCTATCTCTGTATATCTTTCTGCTTATCCTTCCTGCTAGCTTTCTACACCACTCTCTCCATTTCTGTTTCCTTTTTTCTATCATCTGGACACTCTACCTCCACCTAACTTGTGTCTTTACATCTGTTTCTCCCACTCTGTCCCTTCTTTTCCCCATCTATTTAAAATCTACTTAACATACATGTCTTTTTCTTTCTCCTTTCCCTGTCTCATTTTGCATCTTCATGTTTGTTTTCTTTCTTGGTCTTTTTTTTTTTTTAAACAGGACAAAGTTACATATAGTTCTACTATATGTTACAATTATTTTTTAAGTAGATAAATTAAGATCTTTTCCTTGGTCTTTTGACTCACCTCCTATTTCTCTCCTTTTCTGTCCTATTCTGTTTCTGGGAGCAAGTCACTAGATCTTTTCCATTTCTATTTTCCTTCTTTGTCTCTCTGTCTTTGTTCCTGTCTTTCTGGGTCCAATTCTGTTTCCCAATTCTGTTCTTCTGTTTTTCAATTCCTATCTCTCTCTCTGCCTCCCAAGAATCCAGCTTTCTCTCTGTCTCTCCCCATCTCTCTGGGTCCTGCAGCGTCTTGCACACAGGCCTACGTCATACCCATCTCATTGCTTTCCAAGGGCCAGGACACCAAGTCTTCCATTGTCCTCCAAACAGTCCATGTCCTGGAGTGAGCAAGGGCTGGACATAGCTACCAAACAGTCCGTTTGTCCCCTGCCCACTGTCCAGGCCATCTTATCCTCACTCAGCTCTAAGTCCCAACCCTTTTTTCTCCCAACTTCATATTCTGAAAATTGGCAACTAAAAAGAAAAAGAATTATGCATTTATGCTACCTGTCCTGTGTAAACTATATTTCAGGGTGGTCAAAAAGCTCTAAGTGGTGAAGAAAATTTCTTTTTTACAGAAGAACTCCAGCTGATGTAGAAGAAACATGGAATTAGGAAAATCACCATTTTTGCAACCCCTAATGAAATAACTGATCAAAACAAGACTCTTCAATGGATGAAGCTAAGGATGGTGGTTGATGGAGAACTTTACGATGGAGGAATGAAGCTGTAACTACCTGACCCCACTGATGAATCTTAGCATTACTAAAAAGGACACAACCACATAGCCTGTACCTCCTGATATGATGCAATCTGAAGCACTCAGCACCACCTGTGAAGGACTCTTGCCAAAAAAGAAACAAACGAAAAAAACTGAACGTGATTCTAATCAAACTCTACCGATAACCTCCATTTAATAGGAAATATGGGGGGTGGAGAACAAATTAAATGGCACAACAAGGAAGTAAAACAAAATATCCAGAACGTGGGGCATTCAAAAGGAAATCTGACCTGATTTCTTCCACTAGTCAATGGCTGAACAGGAGGGTCAATGAGAGGGGGGCATACAAAGACAGATACTACACAGAATAAGTGGACCGTGTTTGATTCCTGATGGGGATCTCCCAATTGTAAAAAGACATTTTTAGACTGTTGAAAACATTTAATTATTTATTTAACATTTAATTAAACATTTGATTTAATTATGAACTGAGTACTTACAATGCCAAGGAATCAGTGTTGATTTTGTTAAATGTGAAAATGGCCTTGAGGTTATGTAAAAAAAGGTCCTTATTTCCTAGAGATGCATACTGAAGCATGGAATGAAGCGATGTATTTAAGTATTTTGGCAAATAAAAGAAAGGAGGAGAAGGAACAAAGGGATAAAAATCAATATTGTTGAATTAAGTATATAGGGTTTCATAGAACCTGTCTACCTTTATTTGAACATTTTCATAATAAAAGTTTTAAATGATGCTCCTCTTGTAGGCATGGTTCCTAGTAATTCCCAGAGCATCCTCCCTGCCCGCTCTGAAAGCCAGACTTCCCCTGTAACTCCCCACATACAGATCCTGGTCCTCCTTGCCCTCTACTGGAAGTGGGTCCTAGAGATGGATTTGCCCTCCCAGGATATTCTCTATCCCTTCCAATCCTCTGCAGCTCTGCTGGCATATATCCCATGTAAAGGATCTTTCTCAGCTGTGCTTCACAGCTCTGAGGGGCCAGGGGAACCTTAAAGAGTAAACGTATTTTGAATAGGTCCTACGATAAAAATAATCCAAAATAATGTAACCTTCCCTAAAGTCTTTCTTAGGTGCTTCTGAGAAAACTACAACTCAGTAATGGAGAACACTGGCCTCCATCCCGGAAAACAGAGACAAGGCATGTAAGGCCATCCTGTCCCACTCCCTACTATCATTCAGGGTGACCTCCTCCCTCAAAGAAAAGATCACCAGAAACTGAGAGACTGGGTGTCAGGAGATCAAGGATTTTCAGTCCAGGACCAGGATGGAGGGCATTTGGATTCCCCCATGCCCTCACTCACTGAGTGACCTTGGGAAATCATGATTTTTGAGCTCTGTGCTTCTAGACGAAGCATGGGAATCGATACCCTTTTCTATTCTCTAGAAGTTTGCCAGTTAGGGATAAAAGTACTTTGGAAGTTGTGGAATATAAATCTCAGCTGTTTATCATAAGAAAGTATTTCTCAAGATATAGTTCCAGATGCTCCCACCCTTCTTTAGTATAAAGAAAACTAGCACTAACTAATCACCTGTGCAAGTGGGTGAACACATTTAATCTTTTCAGAAATCACAAGTATGGAACTGGGAAGATCTGGGTCCCAGTTCCAACTCAACCTCTTACCATGTGAGTCCTCGTGTCACTTAACCTTTCCAATTCTGAAGTTCCTACCTAACAAGTTGTTGAGACAATTAAATACTTCATCTATAACAGTTGGCCCAGGACTTCCTAAAACAGAGCTTAGTACATAATAACTGATGTACTTCCGTGGTGGCCAGTGGTTAAAGAATCCACTGGCCAATGCAGGGTACACAGGTTCAATCCCTGGTCCAGGAAGATTCCATATACCACGGGACAAACAACCCCACATACCCTAGAGCCCATGCTCTGCAAAGAGAGAAGCCCTCACACCACAACTAGAGTAGTTCCCACTGGCTGCAACTAGAGAAAGCCTATGCAACAATAAAGATTCAGTCCAGCCAAAAATAAATAAATAATATTAAAAAAAGTTTGATAAGTGTTACTAGCTAATAAAGACCAGCACTTTTTAGAACAATTTACATGTATTATCTTACCAATTTATTTATTCATCTGATATTTATGGAATGCCTTTGATGTCCCATTAAATGTTTCAAGTACTGGAAATATAAGTGAACAAGCAGAAATCTGTAGGGAGAAGCAGCAGTAAGTGAAATATACAGTGTGCCAGATAGTATTAAGTGCTATGAAGAAAAGGCAGCAAAGGAGAATAGAGAGTTGGAAGGGAAGCAGGTAGGTTACTGTGGCAGAGGTGGCGCTGCCTTTTCAACAGTATGAGCAAGGAAGGCCTCTCTGATAAGATGACACTTGAACAGGGAATTGTAGGAGCTGCAGGAGGGAACCATGTGGATATCTGGGAGAACCAGAGCTTCACAGGGCAGTGTGCAAAGGCCCTTGTGATAGCCAGTGGAGATGGAGTAGAAGGCACAGGAGGGAAAATGGTAAGAGATGAGGTCGGAGAAGTGGCAGCGGAAACGAGGACAAAGGATTTTGTAGGCTATTATGATTTTGGCTTTTTCGATTAGTGAGATAAGAAGCCATTGGAGGGTGTGTTTGTTGTTGTTTTAAAATATTTATTTACTTATTTGGCTTCCTCGAATCTTATTTATGGCAGGTGGGATCTTCCTTTCAGCATGTGGGATCGAATTCCCTGACCAGGGATGGAACCCAGGCCCCTTGCTTTGGAAGGAGGAGTTTTAGCCACTGGACCACCAGGGAAGTTCCCCATGGAAGGGTTTTGAGGAGATAATACTAAAGCTGGAAAGAGGTTAAATAACCTTTCCCAGGTACCACAGCTGTAGCAGAGGGTGGGCGTCCAACTCCAAGGCTGAAGTTCCTAACTCTTGACTGCCACTTTACTTTAAGCGTTTTTCAGTTGGGCGCTGCTCTCCTGTGATGCAGACCAAGAAACTGGGACACTGAGAAGTCATATGGCTTGCCCGAGGCGACACAGCTGGTAAGTGATAGGGGTGGGATTTGAGCCTTAGCAGTCAGCAAGCCAAGTCCAAGTCCTTCACACCACACTGCCTCCCTCAGGTGTCTGAGCCATACTGACTTCTGGCCAGGAAGTCACTGTTGCGGGAGAAGAGAAAATCGAGAAGCCCGTCTCGGCTTAGGGTGACGATGTTCCTTAAGAAGACCAACCCCGACCCTGAGGAACTGCTGGCATTGTCTTAGGCACAGCAGCACTCCGTAACCCACGACACGGAGGAAGAGACTGAAAATGGGTCTTTATTTCCAGGGGGTTCGGTAGGTATCCGGGAGTCGAAGAAGCGAGTGTCATGGGAAGGCCACGGATGGGAGTGAACCAGGAGCAGAAACCGCGACCACCGCCGCCCCCAGTCTCGGCCCGGCCGGCGTCCGGAGGCTGTAGTCGAGTCGCGGCGAGAGGGCGGCGCGGGGGCGGGGTTTGAACGCCGCGCCCCCGTCACGTGACGGGGCCATCATGGCGGCGGCCAGAGGCCTCCCCGGCTCCCGGAAGCAGGCTGTGAGGGGCGGGCGCGCTGGTGGAACCCGAGCCGGAGCCAGAGCAGGAGGTAGAGCGGGAAGGGCGGCCGGGCGGCCTGGAGCCGGACGTGTCCGGGGCGTCCCAGCAGGTGAGACCAGGGTCTGGGCAAGGCACGAGCGTGTGTGGTGGCGGCAAGCGGGGTCTAGGGGGCGCAGGCGGGGGTGCCCTGACCCGAAGGAGGGGGAAATCTGAGATGCACGCGCGTGACCTGAAGCAACTCTAGAGGCCTGCGCGGGTGGTAGGGATGCCTGGGACAGATGACGAGACCTCGAGGGCAAGAACAGGTTCCCCAAAGAGGATGGGAGGGAACAGAGGGAAGTACAGTGTGTAACGCTGTTACGGGGAAGGGCAGCAGCCCCTTAACTTGCGGGGCTGGGATTAAGTACTCCCTCTTTGCTATGCCAGGAAAGGGTGGGGCGAATGCTCAGATCTTCTCTCTTCTCACACCCCTCCCTGCCCCAGAGTGTCCCGCTCTGGCGGGCCACTCCTCCCACCCACCCAACTGGTCCCTCCGGTCTGAGCTCTGGGGGAGTGGAATTGAGGGGTGGGGGAGTGCTGTTGGCAGGGGATTGGGTGGATCCGCTTTCTGCTTAGACAGGCAGCCCCTTGACAGCGCTACCCGGGCAGGGCAATGGATGTGACTCTGAAGCCCATTCTCTTCCCAGGTCGTCCGGGGGCCGGCCATGCTGGTGACTGCTTACCTTGCTTTTGTGGTCCTCCTGGCCTCCTGCCTGGGGTTGGAGCTGTCAAGATGCCAGGCTAAGCCCTCTGGAAGGGCCTGCAGCAATCCCTCTTTCCTTCGGTTTCAACTGGACTTCTATCAGGTCTACTTCCTGGCTCTGGCAGCTGACTGGCTGCAGGCCCCCTACCTCTACAAACTGTATCAGCATTACCACTTCCTGGAGGCACAGATTGCCATCCTCTACGTCTGCGGCCTTGCCTCCACCGTCCTCTTTGGACTGGTGGCTTCCTCCCTGGTGGACTGGCTGGGTCGCAAGAAATCTTGTGTCCTCTTCTCCCTCACTTACTCACTCTGCTGCTTAACCAAACTCTCCCGGGACTACTTTGTGCTGCTGGTGGGCCGAGCACTAGGTGGGCTATCTACAGCCCTACTCTTCTCAGCCTTTGAGGCCTGGTATATCCATGAGCACCTGGAACGGCATGACTTCCCCGCCGAATGGATCCCGGCTACCTTTGCCCGAGCTGCCTTCTGGAACCATGTGCTGGCTGTAGCGGCAGGTGTGGGAGCTGAGGCTGTGGCCTGCTGGATGGGCCTGGGGCCTGTAGCCCCCTTTGTGGCCGCCATCCCTCTGTTGGCTCTGGCTGGGGCCTTGGCCCTTCATAACTGGGGAGAGAACTATGATCGGCAGCGTGCCTTCTCTAGGACCTGTGCTGGGGGCCTGCGCTGCCTCCTGTCAGACCGTCGTGTGCTGCTGCTAGGCACCATCCAGGCCCTGTTTGAGAGTGTCATCTTCATCTTTGTCTTCCTCTGGACGCCTGTGCTGGACCCACATGGGGCTCCGCTGGGCATCATCTTCTCCAGCTTCATGGCAGCCAGCCTACTCGGCTCTTCCCTGTACCGCATCGCTACCTCCAAGAGGTACCACCTTCAGCCCATGCATCTACTCTCCCTCGCTGTCCTCATCGTCGTCTTCTCCCTCTTCATGTTGACTTTTCTACCAGCCCAGGCCAGGAGAGTCCAGTGGAATCTTTCATAGCCTTCCTCCTTATCGAACTGGCCTGTGGACTGTACTTTCCCAGCATGAGCTTCCTGCGGAGAAAGGTGATCCCTGAGACCGAGCAAGCTGGTGTCCTCAACTGGTTCCGGGTGCCCCTGCACTTACTGGCCTGCCTGGGGCTCCTGGTCCTCCATGACAGCGATCGCAAAACGGGTACTCGGAATATGTTCAGCATCTGCTCCGCCGTCATGGTGATGGCTCTGCTGGCAGTGGTGGGACTCTTCACCGTGGTCAGGCATGATGCTGAGCTGCGGGTGCCCTCACCCACTGGGGAGCCCTACACTCCTGAGCTCTGACCCTGTTCTAGGACCAGGGAGCTGGGATGGACCCTTGAACCCCACCTCTCCAGGGCTGAACAGATCTCTCTGTGACCTTGCGGTTCTTTGGCCCCTCAGCCTGTCCGGGGGCTCCTCCTGTCAGTGCTTTGGGTTGGGAAGCACATGGGGTGATGGCCTGGAAGAAGATGCCAAAAGTTGCCTCTGTGTCACTCCCATCCCCCTTTCCACTTTAAAATAAACAATTTTAATTGATCATTGATTTCAGTTACTCATCCTCACCTGTACCCACCTCAGTTCTTATGAGGGGGCAGCTGGAGGTTGTGAGGAGAGAGGTGGGGTTACCAGTGGGACGTTTGTTTTTCTAGCTTCACTAAGACTTGTTTAGTTGCTAAGTTGTGTCTGACTCTTTGTGACCCCATGGACTGTAGCCTGCCAGGCTCCTTTGTCCATGGGATTTCCCAGGCAAGAATACTGAAGTGGGTTGCCATTGCCATTGCCCTTTCCATGGGATCTTCCTGACCCAGCGATTGAACCCACGTCTCCTGCATTGGCAAGCGGATTCTTTACCACTGAGCCACCAGGGAAGCCCTCTCTAAGACTGCCTCCATCTTAAACTGAGAACTCTGGAATTGCCTTTCAACAGAAATAGGTGGGAAAAGCTGGAGGCTCTGAAGTCCTCCTATCTTGTTAGCCTGGGGACAGGCACCATCCCCATTTGGCAAGCAAAAACCTTACTCCACATCCAGAGTGAGACAATCTCTGGAGCCTATGGAGTCGATGTCCAAGCCACTAAGCAAATAGTCCAGGGGCTCAAGCTGCTTCTGTGACCACCCCTTGCGGCAAATCCAGAGGCTTGCTCTATGAATAGGCTTGCAGCTCAGCACATGCGTGCCACTTGCCTTCTGCCTCTCTGGCCAAAAATGCACCCCTTATCCACATCACCTGGGTCCATCAGGGCCTGTATGCTTGCATGAAATGCAAGTGAAGGGCTACAGAGGAGAGAGCAGTGTATGGCTGACAGACCATGATCTTGTCTGTACCTGATTGTTCCCCACCCTGAGTGAGTGAGGGTGAGGGAGCCATCAGGGCAGGAAATAGTACCAGTACCAGGAACTCAAGTTCTGTGAGCCCCTCCCTGCCTCACCTCTGATTGTATCTGCCTTTCCTCCTCCCACCCAAACCAGGGCTTCTCAGAGGAAGCAGAGCCAGCAGTTAAGCAGGGTGGGGAATGGAAGGAGGGTCGGCTCAGGGTGTGTCCTGGAATGTGCTTGAGGTGGGCATGAGGGACCTACCTGTCCTAGAAAAGAGGTTGATGACCTTTCCTTGGGTCCCAGACGAATTCCCAGACAGGAAGAAAGCAAAAACTTTCCAGGACCTGCAAGTCCAAACCTGTGTGGGGAGATAGCATCACCCACTGGGGGAGGAATGCTGATGGATGGGTGCCTGCAGGGTGAGGCCAAGGGGAGGGAAGAGTAGTGGTCTCAGGTCTCTGCTCAGAGAAGGAAAAAAATACATGCCCCCACCCAGCTGCAGGGAATAGATGCTGAGGTTAAGTATGAAAAAAGCAGATATCTTTTCCTTCCCCCCATCTTAAGGCTAAAACAGAGTCTGTTGCAATAACTCTACTTCCCCTTTCTGCCTGTATTTTATAGTTATTTGTAGGCTCTCTGTCCTTGAGGACAGGAAGAAATTGTGTCTTATAGCCCTTGTCTCCCGCATATATACACACAAGTGGGTGCTTGGCCCACGGCTGTGCTCAGTAAATGGAGAGGAGACAGGCTAACTAACTCCGAGCTTTTCAAGAGTAGCCCGTTTGGGAACTCTATTAGACTGGAATCCAGAGGCTAGTTAATGATTTGTTGTTTTGAATGAGATTATTTACTGATGGAAGCATGAGGGGGGCAGCATGTTCCTAAGTGAAAAGGAAATAGGGAGGAGAGGTAGAGGAGACAGGCTAGTGAAGTTCCTTCAGCTTTGTCCCTGCTGAGTTCTCTTCAAAGGAGCTGGTAGAGGATCGAGTGGGGAGGGTTCTTCCTGGCAGACTCATTGGGTGTGACAAGCTGGCAGGTATCTAAGGTTGCCCATTTAGCTGTAAACAGTTTATTGAGTACCTACTATATACCATGCATTGTATTACTAGGTGCTGGTGAAAATTTTTTTATCCGAGAGGAAGATGCACTTAAAGGGCATACAGCAAAGCCAAGGCTAACCCTTGCCTCCTGCCGCCCACCCAGTGCCCCCTATGGCATGTACTGACTCCCCCCTGGGCCTTCACCTATTTGACTTTCCCCCTCTAGCCCTGCTCTTTTCTCCCAAGCCCTGTCCCTGGAGAAGGGCATGAGAATGGGAGCACTTAGCCATGGCTACCTGGCCCACTTCTGGATATTTGCCCATATGAGGCAAATGAGGGATTGATTCACCAGGTGCACGGTGCCTGCAAAGCAGTCCTCATGCTGCCTTGCTGAGAGGCAGTGCAGGGAACTGGTGAAGAGCCTGGAGCCAGAGCCCAACTGCCTGGGTTCACATTTGTGCCTCAGTTTCCTCATCTATAAAATGGGGGTGATGGTATAGTAGCTACCCTGAGGGTGCTAGTGAGGGTTAAATTAGGTGCTTGGAACAGCAGTTGGCCTCCAGTGTAAGTACTACTAAGTGTTTGCTTTCATATTTTATTTTTTAACTTTTTCAGTCCAGCTGAGCCTACCCAGATTTGGGTGTGAGAATGAGGGACTGGGTTGTAATGGGGTGAACAACTTTCCAACAGATCCCTGTGGTTGGGTGATTCCCAGCAGTGTTTATCCTTGGTCCTGGCCCAGAGAGCAGGATCAGGCTATCAGAGGCCTTCTGCTTTGGGGTGTGTGAGTAGCTGAGGAGGGTGTCAGTGTGTGCCACTTGAACTCATTTCCTCTTCCTCAAGTGGGAAGGTCAGCTTGGTGTCAGATTTGATATACACCACCATTTTTCCCTAAGAGAGTTTCCTGATTTTCTGCCTTTCCATCCAGCTGGTATATAATTATTTTATTTAGAGCTTTTAAGTGATCCCGAGGAGAAAAGAAGCAGTCCAAGGAAGCAGGAGCCAATGAGCAAGAAGGCAGGAGGCCTGGGGCATAAAGATAGTACTGAGTTCTGAGGCTGGAGAGTGACTTCTTCCTGGGAATACAGCCCCTGCTCAGGGAGGGCAGAGGGCCGCTCCCAGCTGATGGCCATGATCCTTCCACTGCATCTGGGTTCCACTTCCCGATACACTCTTCCCCTAACCCCAATCCTGTGGTTCTCCCTGTCCGTTTATTATTTTTTGCCACCACTTCCCCACAGAACCACAGAATAGAATTATAAGACAAGTGAAAGTTTGTCATGCTTGGGATCAGACCTAATGTTATCAAAATATGTCACATTCACTTTAATGATTTTTTTAACAATAAATATGGGCTAATTGTAAAAGAGTCAAAGGCAAATACAGATATATTTAATGTAAATATGTGAATGTAAATACATTTCCATGTGTTAAAATACATCTATTGATATATAAATATACATATACATATAGACATATAAAATATAAAATATTATAGGCTCCCTTAAGCCCCTCTTCATACCAGTGTCAACTGTTTGTAGTCTAGGGCATATATTTAATTTTTTAAAATAAAAATGAATCATATCATTCATGCTGTTCTCCAACTTTTTTAATTTATTAAAGTATACCTTATTTTTCTCTTTTTAAAAACACTTGAGGGGCTGGTACTGAGGAACTATCTGCAGAGCAGACACAGAGAACAGACTTGTGGACAGAGTTGGGTAAGGAGAGGGAGGGGTGAATTGAAAGTAACACTAAAACATATACATTACCATGTGAAATAGATAACCAGTGGGAACTTGCTATCTGAGACAGGGAGCTCAAACCAGGTGCTCTGTGATAATCTGCAGGGGTGGGATGGGGTGGGAGGTAGGAGGGAGGTTCAAGAGGGAAGGGATATATGTATGCCTATGGCTGATTTATATTGATGTATAGCAGAAACTGACAATATTGTAAAGCAATTATCCTCCAATTAAAATAAATTTATTAAAAACAAAAACAATTGAGGGACTTCCCTGGTGGCCCAGTGGTTAACAATCCACCTTGCAATACAGGGGACTCAAGTTCAATCATTGGTCTTGGTTGGGGGACTAAGATTCCACATGCTGAGGAGCAACTAAGCCCAAGCAATGAAAGGTCCCCTGTTCTGCAGCTAAGACTCAGCTCAGCCCAGTCACCCAGTTGTGTCCAACTCTTTGCGACCCCAGGGACTGCAGCACGCCAGGCTTCCCTGTCCATCACCAACTCCTGGAGCTTGCTCAGACTCATCTCCATCGAGCTGGTGATGCCATCCAACCATCTCATCTTACTGCTGCTGCTAAGTCGCTTCAGTCGTGTCCAACTCTGTGTGACCCCATAGATGGCAGCCCACCAGGCTTCCTCGCCCCTCGGATTCTACAGACAAGAACACTGGAGTGGGTTGCCATTTCCTTCTTCAATGCATGAAAGTGAAAAGTGAAAGTGAAGTCACTCAGTTGTGTCCGACTCTTGGCGACCCCATGGACTGCGGCCTACCAGGCTCCTCCATCCATGGGATTTTCCAGGCAAGAGTACTGGAGTGGGTTGCCATTGCCTTCTCTGTCTCATCTTACTGGATGCAGTCAACTAAATAATAAAATATTTAAAAATAAATAAATAATTGAAATCCACAAGAAGACTGTAACAATCATTGCTATACCTATGACATCTTTATGTCTCCTCTCTCTCTCTTTCTCTCTCTCTCTCTCTCTCTCTCTCTATATATATATATATATATACATAAAACATGCTTTTAATGGCTGCTAAGCCTTGTTGGGCCTTTGGAAAGCATTTCAAGGCTTTTCTGTTTGACGCTGGCAAAACCCCTGAGAGTGAGTGAGGCTTGATGTTACTACCCTATTTCACAGATTAATAATAAATTAAGCTGGGACTAGAACCTGGCTCCTCTGTCCAGGCTCAACTTGAAAGCTCTTTCCACCATCCCTTTACTGTCTCTTTATAAACATCAGGGATTCTGTTGAGTGTTTGAATTATGTGACTCAAATTGACATTGGTCAACACTTTTTGATCTCTAAAGAACTTCCTTCTTCTTGTTAAAAGCAAAGATGCATAAGAAAGGATGTTTTCTTCCCTTAAAGAGGGAAAAAATTCTAGAACATTGTCAGGGCCCTGCCTGTTAAGGTGTAAGCAAGAGGAAATAAATATTGAGAGAACTGATGTATCATTAATCACTTATGGACCTCTCCTCTCTGCTAGTTCCCTCACTCTATGAGAGATGGGTAACTTTTGCAACACACATTGAACCCCTGCAATAATAATATTACCATTTCAACGCTGAGATTCTCATTCTTTTGTTTTGTTGGTTTGTTTGTTTTAAATGGTCTTCCCCGCTAGATTCTCAGCTCTTAAAAGCGGTTGACGGTGATAGAGAAAACCAGTAACACAGAAGGATGAGTTATCCAATAGAGTAAACTGGAACACAGAGTTGTGAACTGAATTCTTTAGAGGAGGAAGGGAAGAGAAGCAGTCAAGTGACTGTGCAGGTTTGGGGACGTAGTTTGTACTCACCGAATACAAGCCATTAAAAACTGTGAAATATTCCACTGAATGAATTTTCGTAGTTCTTCACTCACAGCCCCTACCCCTACCCATCTACCCTCCACCTCCATCAAGAAAATTCTGTCTTTCTCAAACAATCCCACTGATGGAGAGAGCAAGGCTGGAAGGCAGCGGGGGCTGGACTCGCTACAGTACTTGCGTCAGTGGCCCTCAGAAAACCAGTTTTAAAGAATTCCTTGAGGACTTCCCTGGTGGCACGGTGGGTAGGAATCCGCCTACCGATGCAGGGGCCAGGGGTTCAGTCCCTGGTCCAGGAAGATTCCACATGATGTGGAGCAACTAAGCCGTGCACCACAACTGCTGAGCCCGTGCTGTAGAGCCTGCAAGCTGCAACTACTGAAGCAAGTGTGCCTAGAGCCTGTGCACTCCAGAGAAGCCCATGCACGGCAATGAATAGCAGCCCGCACTCTCTGAAACTAGAGAAAACCCTCACACAACAACGAAGACTCAGTGCACCCAAAAATAAATAAATAAAATTATTAAAAAATAAATAAATAAAGAATTCCTTGAAAGGCTACGCCCTTTTTTTGCTAGTAACCCAAATCGAGAGTTTCCACTAAGTTCTTCTTGTTGTCTAGTCTACTTCTCTTCTCTGGAAATTTAAACTCTTTCCGAGCTCTGACGATAAAGTGGAGGTGACAAAGGCAGGGGGCTGGCCTTCACGACTGCAGATAAGCCGCAGGAAACTAAGGAGGTCAGCCCTAACTGGAAAAGGTGGGAGAATCCGCGCCCCCAAGAGGTCATAACGTCCAGAGCAGCGAGATATAGTCCGCAGGCGTCACGTGATGACGCAGCGCGGCAGGTAAACTACAACTCCCAGAAAGCCTCGCGACCCGCCGGCGTTACGCAACTCTCGCTGATTGGTCGCTGGGGATATTTGAAAGGGGGGGCTGGCGCGGAAAAGGAAGGTTACGTTTTGGATCCTTGAGGAGTACTCAGTCTGGTGGGTAAGTCCTGGCCCTGGAAAAAAGAATGATCTCTAGGACGGTAAGGCCTGGAGGTACTCGTGAACGGTGTATGCGCCGAGGTGAATGGAGCCCCAGCGCTGACTTGAGGGATAGGCTGGGCGGCTCCACTAAAAAGTCGGGAGTCCTCGGAGCATCCTGGTGAGCGCTGGAAAGCTCGATGGAGGCCTCTGTTGTGGGCGTTGGTTGGTAGGATGGGTAGTGAGGCCGGAGATAGGCTCGGAGGAAGGCATAGCAGAAGCGTCGGTTTATAATAGGAGCCCGGCGTCCTGGCTGGGCTTTTTTTCCGACAGGATTTCTGATGGCTTTCTTTGCCCTTCATCTTCCGCACCTTCAAGCCTTCTCCCGCCCTTCATTTAGCTCCTTTACAGATCTTCTCTGCCTTCCCTAATCCATCTCCTTTCCCCTAGCCCTCCGGCACCATGAGGAGCTTCAGAGGAGTCGACTTTGGGACCCTGCTAAGCAGTCCAAAGGAGGCTGAAGAGCTGCTGCCTGACTTGAAGGTGTGCACGCTGTTCGACTGTGGACACACCTGGCTTACCAAGCTGAGCTGTTTTGTTTTTTAACTAATTTGAAGAGACACATGAGTAGGAGATCCTCTCTTGGGCAGTCCTGTTTCTATTTCCTTTCCACATCTCTTTCTTCTTCGTTAGCCTCATTCACATCTTCCTCTCCTCCTAGGAGTTCCTGACCAAGCTTCCCAATTGCCGGTCTGATTCCGAGAGGAGACAAACTTGTGATGCCATTCTGAGAGCTTGCAACCAGCAGCTAACTGTCAAGCTGGCTTGCCCTAGGCACCTGGGAAGCCTGCTGGAGCTGGCGGAGCTAGCTTGCGATGGCTACTTGATGTCTACACCCCAGCGCCCACCCCTCTACCTGGAACGAATTCTTTTCATCTTTCTACGGAACGTTGCTGCACAGGGAGACTCAGAAGCCACTCTCCGACTTGCTCAGCCCCTCCATGCCTGCTTGGTGCAATGTCCTCGCCAAGCTGCTGCTCAGGACTATGAGGCTGTGGCTCGGGGCAGCTTTTCTCTGCTTTGGAAGGGGGCAGAAGGCCTCATGGAGCGGCGAGCTGCATTCTCAGCTCGGTTAAAGGCCTTGAGCTTTCTAGTACTCTTGGAGGATGAAAGTATCCCTTGTGAGATTCCCCACTTTTCTTCTCCCACAGCCTGTCGAGTGGTAGCTGCCCATCAGCTATTGAAGCCAGTGGGCATGGTCTAAATGAAGCAGATGCTGATTTCCTAGATGACCTGCTCTCCAGGCATGTGATCTCAGCTTTGGTGGGTGAAGGAGCCTCTCCTGGTCCTCTTTCCCCCCAGAGAGCCCTCTGTCTCTTGGAGCTCACCCTGGAACACTGTCGTCGCCTCTGCTGGAACCACCACCACACCAGGGCCACAGGTACAGTGGAGAAGGCCCGCGATTACCTAAGGAACACCAGTCTGGCCCCCAGCCTCCAGCTGTGCCAGCTGGCAGTTGAACAGTTGCTGGCTGGGGAAGGAGGACCCCAGGCAGTGGCCAAGCTTCTGATCAAGGCATCAGCTATCCTGAAGAACAGCTTGGAGGCACCATCACCCCCACTGCGGGCCTTGTGTGACAGCTGCCAGTTCTTCCTCTCAGTCCTGGAGCGAGGCACCAAGAGGTGCTATGGACTTGATGCCATTCTGAGCCTCTTTGCCTTTCTTGGCAGCTACTGTTCCCTTATCCAGAAGCTGCAGGATGGTGTGAGTTCAGGACCCAGAGGTCGGGTGGGAATGTGGTTCTGTGGCCTATCGGGCTAGGATCTTTGGTAAGATCTGGAGACCCTAGGTTCTGCCTTGATAAGCTGCTCTCTGGACCATGCCTGGCCAACCAGCAAGCAGCCTAGTGTATGCTGGCAGGGTCCATTCTGATGTCCTATTTCCTACTCCCCAGGCTGTGTCAGTTCTCCAGGGCTCTGGGCCAGGCTTCAGCTTGGAGCTCCCTGCCTCTGAAACCAACCTTTCCCTTCCTTCCTCAGGTCTGTGGGGACTCCTCCAAGCAGCTGCAGGCTTTGGTTCAGATACACTTTCAGGGACTTCACCTCTACACTGCGGTGGTTTATGACTTTGCCCAAGGCTGTCAGGTACCGTCTGGAATCAAAAAACCTGGACAGGTCCTAGGATCTGGGGTTGCTTGACTGTCCTTGGTAGAGTTTTGAAGTTGCTTTGGGCATGGAGTTGGGTGGACATCACCTTGGACCTCTATGTCTCCTGTCTCCTCTCACCTTTCTTGTCCCTTCAGGAAGCTAATTTGGCTGACCTGGCCCAGCTAGCGGACAGTTGCAGATCTACTGTTATCTGGATGCTGGAGGCCTTACAGGGCCTGTCTGGCCGAGAGCTGACTGACTACCTGGGGATGACTGGTTAGTACCATCGGTGTCAGTTGCAGGGTTCTTGGGAGAGTCATCACTTGTCAGGCAGGCAAGTAGCACTTGCTGGATAGTTCTGACCTCTTTGGAATTCCCTGTGGTTTTTGGAGGCAGTGAAAAGATGTTTATAAGTATCCGTTACTCTGTATTTAATATCAGTAGAGAAGTGATGAGACTAATATGCCAGAGCAGATATTAATTTTTTTTCTCATTGACTTTGAAATCTGACCTGGCATGTGTTTCATGAATATGTGAAAGTGAAAGTTAGTCACACAGTCGTGTCTGACTCTGCAGTTCCATGGACTGCAGCCTGTCCCGCTCCTCTGTCCATGGCATTCTCCAGGCAAGAGTACTGTAGTGGGTTGCCATTTCCTTCTCCAGAGGATCTTCCCGACATGGAGATTGAACCCGGGTTTCCTGCAATGCAGGCAGATTCTTTACACACTGAGCCACTAGGGAAGCCCACATAGAATGGTTATAACTTAAATTTTTTTTTTTTTTTTGTTTTTTTATAACTTAAATTTTTTAAACCAGGCAAAACATTCACATCATTCAAAATTCAAATTGCACAAAAGGGCAGACAGTGAAAAGTCCCTTTGCCTCCTCATAATCCTAGTAACCCAATCCCACTTTGCAGATGCAGCTAATATGGTCAATTTCTTATGCATCCTGCTAGAGACACACTATGTATATGTACTATATATGTATATACTATGTAATATGTATATATTAGCCAAAAGGCATATATACTTCCCCACCTTTTTTTCCCTCTCCCCACCCTTTTAAATTGAAATAAACATAAGGAAAAATACTAAAGTCATAAGCAAACAGTCTGATGAACTTCTGCAAAGGAAGCTACTTTGTAATCAGCATCTAGGTCAACTCAAAAAAGAGTATGACTTAACCCCCCTGAAGACCCTTCTGTTCCTCCTTCTGGTCCACGCACCCCAACAGTAACCACTATCCTAATATCATCGGTTAGTTTTGCCTATTTTTTGTATTTCATAATAAATTTCCCCCTTAGTTTACAAAAAGCATGGCCCTTTAAATTATATAAACCCAAAGAGTTCAGTCACTAGAAGGTTTTGGAAATTTTTCATATTCATATTTTCAGGTTGAATCTAGCCACAGAAGTGAAAAAATATAAGCAGTCACAAAAATTAACAGTATGAAAATTCTTCCCACAGAATATAGAAGACCTACTTTATTTTCTTCTAGCCATCTATGTCGATAGCCAGGAAGCTGCCTAAACTAGAATTTAGGAAGAGTGTATTCATTCATTCAGTGAATATTTATTGAGTACCTACTATGTGCTGCTAAGCACTGTTTCAAGTTCTTAGGTATGTCAGTAAACAAAACAAAGAGCTCTGCTGTCATGGAGCCACATTCTGGTTGGGGGAGAAAGATCATAAACAGTAGGATAACTGAAGTACAACTTGTTAGAAAATGATCAGAAATATGGAGAGAAAAGAAAAGTGGAACAGGAGAAGAAAGGGAATTAGGAGCTCAGGGTAGATGAGGGGGCAAGTTACCATTTAAATAGGTGGTCAGGGTTGGCCTCATGAAGAGGGTGACATGAGAACAACCTGGAGCGTGGGAGGGAGTTGGCACATGGGAAAGTACATCCCTGGCAGTGAAGCAGCCAGTTCCAGGGCCCCCTGGCAGGATGGAGGTGGTGTATGTTCGAGGACTAGCAGGGAGGCTAGTGAGGCTTCAGTGGACTGAGGGAAGAAGAGAGAAGTGAGGGACAGGCCAGAGTGTTTCCCCCAAAATGCTGACCTTTGGAGCAAGGTGAAGACAGATCAGTATGTGAGGAGGGATGGGCCCTGTATGGGAATGAGGACTTGGCTTGTAAAACAAGGGCAGAGGTGGGACTTCCCAGTTGTCCAGCGGTAAAGAATTCGCCTCGCAATGCTGGTGATCTGGGTTCAATTCCTGGTCCGAGAACTAGATCCCAGAGCAACTAGATCTGTGCACCGCAGAAACTAGTGAGCCCTCACACCACAACTAGAGAGTCTGTGCACCGCAACTAAGGATCCCACGTGTTGCAGTGAAGATCCCGCAGCTGGCAACGAAGACCTGACACAGCCAAATAAATAAAGATTTCTTTAAAAAAAAAAAAGGCACAGAGGGGCTGGGTGATGTGAGGTTGCCTTCCGGAATGGAGGGCTCAGGCTAACTTGAAACCCAGAAGGGGAGAACGGTCCTGTTCTCACTCCCTAGCAATGGGCATTGCTCTCTAATCTGGGGGCTGCTGAGCTGATCACAAAGGTTGAGCATCTCTCTACTGCCCCTCCAATGGCAGAGGGCGTGGAGCCATTCCTGCGGTCCTCTGTCTTCTCTTTCCCCTGCAGTCTCTTACACCAGTAACCTGGCCTACAGCTTCTACAGTCACAAGCTCTATGCCGAAGCCTGTGCCATCTCCGAGCCCCTCTGTCTGCACCTGGGCTCAGTAAAGCCAGGCACCTATCCTGAGGTGCCACCTGAGAAGGTACGCGGGTACAAGGGAGGTGATGTTGAGAGGGAGGAGGGGACTTGAGTGGCATGCAAGGGCCTGGCCAGGAGTAGAGTCCGGAGCTGCGTGTTGGCACCAGTACCTCGGGCGGTGTTTCCCAGACCTCACCTGTATTGTTATTTACGTTTTTGATTGACTCACTTTTTATATTTAGCCAGATCCCCAGCCAGTGCTTTTCATCCTGGCTAGATGTTAGAATCGGGTGAACTGAAAAAAAAAATTCTGAAGCCTGTCCCAAGCTGATTGTCTCAGACTCTGGCACTGGAGCCCAGGCATCTGGATTTTTTAAGTTCCTTAAGGAGTTCCTTTGGCCAACCAGAGTGAGAACCACTATCATAAAGCAAGAATATACCCATGAAATGATGGGCTGGCTGGATTAACAGGCAGATGGATCATAGAGAGCCTTGGGTTTCATCTGATGAGCCTCTGAAGGACTGATGTGGCATCTTGAGTTTCTCAGCATCGCTGTAGTGAATGATTGGAGGGCAGGGACAACACTGGGCACCCAGGTGGCTCCAGCAGATCAGACAGAAAAGGGCAAGCATCTGAACTGAGGCAGCTTCCTGGGGGATGGACAGAAGTGGGTGGGTGCAAAAAGTCAAGGACTACCTGGAGAGTGACTGGCTGTGTGAGAGGGGGAAGAAAGAGGCCAGGATGGTCTCGCCTTTTCAATTCAGGAGAAGGTGGCGATTTGCTGAGGGTGGGGGAGGGTCAGGAGGAGGAGCAGGTTTTCAGGGGTGTGGGCAATGGATCTGTGGGTGGGATGGGTCGAAGCCGCAAGTTGAGAGCACCCAGGGTGTTTAGTTCTTAGGTGTCTCCTGCCATGGGGCGAGTCTGGGGGTGGGAGGGCCGTGGGTATGCACGCACATACTCTCTCGTGGTGCATACTCCTTGCACCCCTCTTCAGTTGGTCTGTTTTCTTCCTCTGGTCAGTTGCACAGATGCTTCCGGCTACACATAGAGAGTTTAAAGAAACTGGGTAGACAGGCCCAGGGCTGCAAGATGGTGACTTTGTGGCTGGCAGCCCTGCAGCCCTGTGGCCCCGAACACATGACTGAGCCAGTCACCTTCTGGGTTCGGGTCAAGATGGATGCTGCCAGAGCCGGAGACAAGGAGTTACAGCTGAAGTGAGTTGGTGGGGAAGGGGATGACCCAGTCTCCTGGCCACGACTGCTTTTGGCACTCAAGGTCACATTCATTCTCATGGCTGAGAATGAGAAAGGCACTGTTCCCTCCATTCACTGTGATTGATTGAGTGCCGAGTATGATCAGGCTCAGGGCTGGGTTCTGGGGGGAACAGCAGTGACAGGCGGTGTTCTTGCTTTCACCCCTGGAAACTGAGCTCAGCAAACCAAGGTGGGGACTCCTTGGCGTGGGGCCAAGTCTCCCGAGTGCTGAGCCTGCCCTTCTCAGGACGCTGCGAGATAGCCTGAGTGGCTGGGACCCGGAGACCCTGGCCTGCTTGCTCAGGGCGGAGCTGCAGGCCTATAAGGCAGTGCGGGCCAACACAGGGCAGGAACGGTTCAATGTCATCTGTGACCTGCTGGAGCTGAGCCCCGAGGAGACACCAGCTGGGGCCTGGGCCCGAGCCACCCACCTGGTGGAACTGGCTCAGGTGCTCTGCTATCACAACTTTGCCCAGCAGACTGACTGGTGAGGAGGAAGGGCAGGGGAGGCCACTCCTGCTTCTGGCCCTGGGTCCTCTTACCCTTTTCCGAGTCTGTTTCCCTCTCCACGTCCCTGAGCGCCCCCTGTAGTTTGTGGTCATGGGGACTCTTGAAGGGTGAGGCCAGCTTGCTGCAGAAGGCTCTTCTCGGGACACTGCGGCCAGATCTCATGATTAAGCCGGGCTTAAGTGCATCTTCTCCTGACAGCACTGCCCTCGATGCTGTCCGGGAAGCTCTGCAGCTTCTGGAATCTGTGAAGCCTGAGGCCCAGGACAAGGATCGGCTTTTGGATGATAAAGCCCAGGCCCTGCTGTGGCTCTACATCTGCACCCTGGAGACCAAAATGCAGGAGGTGAGCGCGGTTGCTCTGGGCTGAGCAGGACTGGGTTCAGGGATTATTCTCCCTGGACCCCAGCAAGCTAGCTGTTGTTCAGTCACTAACTCATGTCCGACTCTTTGTGACCCTATGGACTGTAGCACACCAGGCTCCTCTGTCCATGAGATTTCCTGGGCAAGAATACTGGGAATTGCCAAGTCCTTCTCTGGCGGATCTTCCCAACCCAGGGATTAACCCCTCTCTCCTGAATCACAGGTGGATTCTTTACCACTGAGCCACCTGGGAAGTCCAGTAAGCTAGTACCAACTCTACTTTTCACCCTGATCACCCCATCCAGGGTATTGAGCAGGATCGGAGAGCCCAGGCCCCTTGTAACCTGGAGGAGTTTGAAGTCAATGACCTGAATTATGAAGATAAACTCCAGGAGATCGCTTCCTATACAGTAACATTGCCTTCAACCTGGCTGCGGATGCTGGTGAGGGCCGTGAACGTAGCGAGGTCGGATGCAGCCTCCTTGATGGCCTCCTAAGAATAGGATGGGTCCCCCAGCTGTGGGAGAGGCTCCCCGTGAGTGGGAGGTGGGCACAAGGCAGAGGCTATTATGGGAAAGATGACCGCATTTCCCCAGACAGCCCACACTGAGAGAATGACTGGTCCCTTTCTTCTGATTTACAGCACAGTCCAAATGCCTGGACCAAGCCCTGGCCCTGTGGAAGGAGGTGCTTACTAAGGAGCAGGTCCCCGCTATACGGTGTCTCCAGCAAACAGCAGCCTCCCTGCAGATCCTAGCGGCCCTCTATCAGCTGGTGGCAAAGGTAATGGGACAGTGTTGACAGCAGAGACTCAGCTCTTTCACCTTCTTTGGCCTGTGTCCCAGCTGGGAAGTCATGTCACCAACTTCCCCAAGTCTAAACCCAAGGCCTTAGGCAAGTTGCTTAACGTTCCAAGCCCTCATGTCCTTATTTCTAAAAGGAGAGTAACAGGACTTCCCTGGTGGTCCAGTGGCTGATTCCAGTCTTCCACTGCAGGGGAATGTGGGTTGGATCTCTGGTCGTGGAATTAACATCCTACATATAACACGGTGTAGCCAAAAAAATAAAAATAAGATAAAATGAGGGTAATAATAATATTAACTCAGCCTTGTTAGCATTCAGTAAGATAATGCATGGAAGATGGTGTGTGTAAATGGAATACTCAAAGGATAGCCATAATTATTAGTAATTATCAGATAATTTTTTAAATATTTATTTTTATTTATATAAAATAAATATTAAAATATTTATATTTATTTTTTATTTGGCTGCCCAAGTCTTTAGCTGGGGCATGTGAACTCTTAGTTGTGGCACGTGGATATAGTTCCCTGGCCAGGGATCAAACACGGGCTCCCTGCATTGGGAGCACAGAACCTTGGCCACTGGACCATCGGGGAAGTCCTAATTATCAGAAATTTGAGATGTGTATACTCAGGAAAAAATACACAAACACCTGTAGACACAATTTTACATTTTTACATGCAGTGCTGGGAGGTATCAAGGACTTCCTGAAGTTCTCTGGACCCCACATTAGGAACCTATGAAAAAACTAAAAGGATCTTTGTACTATGGATGTTAGGCCACTTTCCTAGCAGGAGGAGCCTGGGGAGGCTGCCTGAGGCCTAGATTTGAATCTTACCTCTACCACATACTTGTTATGTGGGCTTAGACAAGCAGCTTAATGCTACCTAAGTTTCAGTTTCCTCATCTGTAAAATTAGGATTAGAATTGTTATGAAGATAAAGTGAGCTGGTACGGCGGCTGGCACATATTAAGTGCTCAGAAAATCCTGGCTATTGATGATGGCTGGCATGCAGGCTTTAGAATAGAAGGGAGGAGGCAGGATGGCTTGCACACACCCCTGGCTGCCCTCCTCTCTGGCTCCTTAGGGATGGCCAATGGTTACTCTGTCTGGGTGGCTGCATTCCAGCCAGGCCCTCAGATTAGACCACAGGGCTGGAGAGGAGGGGGTGGAAATGAAGGCTTGGGTACAAGCTGGGTAAACGCATTGCTCCCGGCCTACCAGCCCCTGCAGGCTCTGGAGGTCCTCCTGCTCGTCCAGATCGTCTCACAGAGACTGAAGGACCATGCGAAGGCAGCTGGCTCTTCCTGCCAAGTCACGCAGCTCCTCCTGACCCTCGGCTGTCCCAGCTACGCCCAGGTACAAGTGCCGGCCACCCCAGCTTGCGGACCTGGCTTCGGGGACTGGCTTCTCTTCTCTGAGAAGATGGGACACTAAAGGGGCAGCTTCTCTGCCTTTTGCACCACATTTGGCTGAAGGATCGTAAAGGGTGGTTGGGAGGCGGCTGTGGGAAGAGGAGGCATCTCCCTCCATCTCCTTCAGGGTCTTACATAGCCCAGTAAGATAGAATGGCAGAAGGCTGTTTACTAATCCTGTATTTCTCAAAGGTTTCTGATGCCCTAGCTTGTTCACTGAGGCTGTTACAATGTCCTAACCAGTCTCCTGGCCTCCAGTTCCTTCCTTTTCCACTCTGTGTTCTAGCATGATGGTTTCAGGCACAGATCTGATCTTATTACCTCTTTCCTACTTAAAGGATTTTGTGGACTTCTCCATTACCTGAGGGATATGGTCCAGATCCTTGACTCTGAACTGCACGCCTTCTGTACGCTGGCTCACTCTTTTCCTGGCCGCTCCCTACCATGAACCCCGTCTGAACCACTATATCCCTTGTATGGGCCTTGCTGCCTCTGCCTATGTTAATCCCTCCACCCTAAATACACCCTCACCCCCCCTTTTTTTTTTTTAATTGAGGTATAGTTGCTTTTCTCCCATTTTTTTCTTTTTTGTTTTTGTTCAGCAAACACGTACTTTGTTTTCAAGGCCTAGCCAAATGGTCTCCTCCTTCATAAAGCATTTTAAATGTCCTCTTCCTCACGGGCAAAATCAGCCACTTTTCCTGTGTCCCCACACCACTGATGGCATTGTATCATGATAAGATAGGTATGCCCTGTCCCTACCCCCCGCCCCCACCTCACTGCACTGCAAGCTGTTGGATGGAAGGGCCTGCTTACTGCTTATCCAGCTTTCTCTCTCTAGCTTAGTGGTTAACTGAAAGCTACTAAATGAGCACTTTAGTAAGAGAATAATTCCTACATATGTTTGTGTTAGTTGCTCAGTCGTGTCCAACTCTTTGCAACCCCATAGACTGTAGCTCACCAGGCTTCTCTGTCCATGGATTATAATATTTGAGATAATTTAATATTTAACTGGATGTATCCAACATTTTGCTTGCGAATACTTTAGTCCACTTTAATTGGAACAGTCTGGCTGCCTGGTCACCAGCATGCTCACAGAAACCCTGGTTGCTTCCCCAGGTGCACCTGGAAGCAGCAGAGTCAAGCCTGAAGCTTCTGGATCGCACCACAGACACATACCTGCTCCTCTCCCTGACCTGTGACCTCCTGCGAAGTCGACTCTGCTGCGCTCGCCAGAAGGTGTTCTCACTTTCTTGATCTCCAAAGATCCTGGGGTTTGGAAGGATTTTAGGATTCTCCAGATATCTGCCTGGCTCTGGAGCTGTGGAGAATGTTCCTGGCCCTGAGAAACAGAGCCATCTCCTGACCTCACCTTCTCCCAAGGGTCATTCACCAGTGCTTCTCTAGGAGCCATTCCACCATTTTCATCCTTTTCTAGCTCTCTCGGGGACAAGGGGCAAAGTCTGTCCGGTGACTAGAAATTGGGATGACGCTGACACCCTCAGCTGGCCCAGTTGAGGGATCTAAAAGGCTGGGATTTCTCACACACGAGCTGTGTGACTGGGTATCTTGTGCCCTTTGTGACTCTAGTTTTCTGTCCAGCTTCTAACATCTGAAAAGCAGGGGCTTGGGCCATGTGATCTCTAGGGGTATCCCAAGCTCTGAATTGCTGATCCGGTCTCACTCACTGCTCTCCTCTGCACCCCGACTCTCTATCCCCAGGTGGCTGAGGGTGCTGCTCTGCTGCTGTCTGTGCTTCAGGACCCTGCCCTCCAGAAGGCATCCAAGGCCTGGTACTTGCTGCGTGTCCAGGCCCTGCAGCTGGTGGCGGCCTACCTGAGCCTCTCTCCAGACAGGCTGCTGGCTCCGCTGTGGGAGCAACTGTGTGCCCAAGGTGAAAGAAGCGGGGGGTGGGCCTCCTTGCTGGGTGTGTGTGGTCTGTCCGCTGTCCCCTCTGCTGTCCAGCTGCATGGAAGAGCCTGCCTAGAAGCTGCTCAGAGTAGGCTTGGGATAGCACATGAGTCAGTTCACTTGCTGACTCTAATCGATTGCTCAGTGACTCCCCTGAACTGACAAGGATTCTGAGACTGGTCTTAGGGGGAAGGAGTTCTGTGACTGATTATCTCTGTCTGCCTTAAGCACGGATGGAGAGGGTGAGAACCTGCTTTGCATTTGCTGTCTTAGTATTTGAAGGTGGTGGAAGCTTTAGCCATATCATCTCCCTTCTTGTCCCTCCCACCTTCCCCCTACACTTGCCCAGGCTGCAGACACCTGAGATAGCACTTATCGACTCCCATAAGCTTCTCCGAAGTATCATCCTCCTGCTCATGGGCAGCGATGTGCTCTCAGTTCAGAAAACAGCTGTGGAGACGCCATTTCTGGACTATGGTAAGCCCAAGGAGGAGAGCCAGTGTGGGAATGAGCAGACTAGTTGGTAGGGCTGGTGGTTTTGTCTCCAGAGGATTCAGGCTACGGATCCTGGTTCCACGTGATGATGATCTTGTCTCCTTTGCTGCAGGTGAAAATCTGGTACAAAAATGGCAGGTTCTTTCTGAGGTGCTGAGCTGCTCAGAGAAACTGGTCTCCCGCCTGGGCCGCCTTGGTAGTGTGAGCGAAGCCAAAGCCTTTTGCTTGGAGGCCCTGAAACTTACAACAAAGCTGCAGATACCACGCCAGTGAGTACAGGGCCCGAGTCTGGTGATTCCCAAACTTCAGTGCCTACGACTTTGACCGTGGGTTCTCACACTGGTCCACAGATTAACATGTTATGTTTGGAGGGGTTGATGGAAGAATACATTCCATGGCAAATAAGTGGGAAATGCTGAGTTAATCAAGATTAGATGTTTTTATTTCCTATTGTGATTGTCATTGAGTTGCTAAGTCGTGTCCGGCTCTTTTGCGACCCCGTGGACTGTAGCCCTCAGGCTCCTCTGTCCATGGGGTTTCCTATAGGACTTATCATATCCTCCAGTATGCTAATACACATTATAAATCTCCAGAAGGGAGGTCCAGTATACAGTGATCTTTTCAGTGAGGAATTTTGATTTGGGAAATCCTGCCCTTAGGCACCAGGATGGGCTGGTTTGAGAGATGAGTACAGAGGGTTTCCCCAGGGAGTGCCTAAAGTCAGCTTTAGGAAGTAAAGGCTTTCTGGAGGCTGGAAAAGACTATGATGGCTCCACCCAGGAAAGGGCAGAAAGAGACCCTCCAGGGAAACAAGGAATTCCACTGATAGGTCTGTCATCCCCTCTCCCAACCAGGTGTGCCCTCTTCCTGGTGCTGAAGGGGAGCTGGAGCTGGCACGCAATGACATGGACCTCTGTCAGTCGGACCTGCATCAAGTTCTGTTCTTGCTCGAGTCTTGCACAGGTGAGCAGCCAGGCCCCCACACCCATGGGTGGTGGTCAGGGTGACACATACACCGTGACACAGCTTTACATGTCAAGGTTTGACATGTAAATCATGGACTGACTTCTGGTCTCAGGGCAAAGCTCCCTTCACTTCAGTCAGACCATTGGTGTCTGCACTCCTTCAGATGGCCTGTCCAGGATTAACCCTATCTGCTTCTTAGTTTGCAACGCTAATATATTTTAATTTAAATAAAATTGAGTATTCAGTGCCTTGGGTACTCACCACACTTCACATGTTCAACACCCACGTGTTTGGTTACTATATTGGGCAGCATAAGTGTAGCATCCTCAGAAAAGATTAGGGCTAATAATAAAGTATTGTACTTATGGTGCTTTTTTTTCTTATCAACTACTTTTACCTGTAGTATTTCATTGGACCCATACAAAACTCTGGGAAGTCAAATGGGAATGTCAAGTTTTTCCATTCGTAAATTCAGAAAAGTTGAGAAATTCAGTGTTTTGGGCCAGGATGATGGTGCTAGTCAGGGGCAGGAGCCAGGATTAAGACTTAGGCTTCTGGGTGCTGGCCTGCCAACCTGGACCATGTAGCCTTCTGAGCTGCAGAAATGGGGGCTCTGTGGGTTGTGCTAATCCATTGTTAGAAGGGAAGACACTGTTAGGATTTCATCAAAAACCGGTAAGCTATGAGACTTCCCTGGAGAAGGAAATGGCAACCCACTCCAGGGTTCTTGCCTGGAGAATCCCAGGGACGGGGGATTCTGCCATCTATGGGGTCACACAGAGTCGGAAACGACTGAAGTGACTTAGCATGGGACTTCCCTGGTGGTCCAGTGGCTAAGACTCCACTCTCCCAGTGCAAGGGGCCCAGATTCCATCCCTGGTCAGGGGAACTAGAGTCTGCCTGCCACAGCTAAGAGTTTACACGCCACAACTAAGAGCCACATGCTGCAAATAAGATCCCCCCACGACTAAGACTTGGCACAGATGAACAAATAAGGAAATATTTAAAAAAACAGTAAGCTATGCCAATATCTAGTGTGCTAGTACAGTAATATATATGAGCCATTAGTAAGTATTAAAATAATGCAGATGAGGGCATCAGCCGCTGGGTAGACACACTGGTGTAATTTCTCCTAGTTTTGTAATGCTTGTTACACTCTCTGCTCAGAGTTTCTCGGACTAGCGCAGCACCCGGACTCTGTGAAGAAGGTCCACCTGCAGAAGGGGAAGCAGCAGGCTCGGGTGCCCCATCCTCCAGAGCTCCCAGAGGAAGAGCTCATTCTAAAAGGCCCTGCCCTGGAGCTGGTGGCCACCGTGGCAAAGGAACCTGGCCCTGTAGCACCCTCTGCTAACTCCTCCCCGATCCTGAAAACCAAGCCCCAGCCCAGTCCCAGCTTCCTGACCCACTTGCCCACCTGTGACTGCTCGCTGTGTGCCAGCCCTGTCCTCTCGGTGGTCTGTCTGCGCTGGGCGCTGGTCACGGCCGGGCTGAGACTGGCCCTGGGCCATGAGGCCCAGGGGCTGGATCTGCTGCAGGGGGTGCTGAAGGGTGGCCCTGCAGCTGGCGGCCGCCTTGCCCAAGCTCTGCAGGCTTCCCTGAGTCACACAGCAACGCCCTCCTCTGTCCCAGGCCTCTTTGATGAGATCTTGGCTCAGGCATATACACAGCTGGCACTGGAGGGGCTGAGCCAGCCATCAAACAAGAGCCTGGGAAAGGTCCTGGAGTCAGGGTTAAAGTTTGTGGTGGCGCGGATACCCCACCCGGAGCCCTGGCGAGCCAGCCTGCTCTTGGTCCGGGCCCTTGCAAAGCTGACCAGCCTCAGCTGCTGCACTGCCCAACTTTTTGCAAGCTCCTGGGGCTGGCAGCCGCCATCAATAAATAACCCCACAGGCTCAGAACCCTGTAAGCCTCGGAACCAAAAACAGTCAGGACAGTCCAGACGAGGACGCCAGCAAGTGGCGCTGCTACCCTGCCCCTCTCACATACCTCTCTAAAAGGTCTGGAAGGTGGAGGGCCACCCTGTACACCTAAGCCCCCAGGCCGGGTCAGGCAGGCCGGCCCTGGGGTACCCTTCACCGTATTTGAGGAAGTCTTCCTTACAAAGACCAAGCCTGAGGTTCCCAAGGCCCCCAGGCTGCAACGGAGGGTCCAGACACGCCTCAAGGTGAGGTGGGACTATAGCTAGGTGGTACTGGTGTTGGGTGAGGGTGGTCCTGGAGAAGAGTTCTGCAGGGCAGGTGTTTCTATGGAATAGCTTCCCAGGGCCGGGTGGGAACTGTAGCTCTCCTGTTACCTATCACAGGACCCCTTATATCTTCCATAACGAGACCTAGTTCAAGACCTCATTTGTTTCAGACAGAAGGGACTTTTCTTAGTTCTAGTCTGCTCCTTCTCCTTTTCATCCTTCCTCTGGATCTTCTGCTGCTTCTCCCTCTCCTTCCTTCCACACCGGAGTTACTGCCCCTGATTAAGTATGGCCGATTATGCAGGAGGTTAATTCTTAAATCGTTCTCATGGGCCTCAGTGATGGTGCCTCCACAGCGCCACCTCCTGGCCCTTTTCCCACTATTCTAGGTGAACTTCAGTGATGATAGTGACTTGGAAGACCCTGTCTCAGTTGAAGCACAGCTTGCAGAGGGGTCCAAGAGACAGGGCACTGCTACCCGGGGCCGGGGCCGGGCCAGGAAGGGCCCGAGTGTGAAGACTAACTCAGTGGCCACGTCAGGCAGTGCCCCCGGCCTCAGTGGCAGAAGCCGGAGGGTCAAGAAGGTGGCATTAGGACGTTGTGAAGAGCTGGGCCCCGAGTTGATGAGGACCATTCCTGAGGAGGAACTGACTGACAACCAGATGGAAATGAGCTTTGAGATCCTCAGGGGCTCTGAAGGGGAAGACTCAGCCTCAGGTGTGAGGGCAAGGGTGGAAGGCAGAAGTCCGTTTTTTTCAAGGTTGCCCTGGGGTCAAAACACAAGAAATAACTGGGCCAAAGATGGAACAGAAAAGAAGTTCTTTTGCTGGCTCTGGGACTGGACCCTAGAAGAGAGAGCAAGGGGATGGCAGGAAGAGGGAACTCTATAGAAAAGTTGTGTCACCTGCCTAGGTGGGAAGACACCAGCTCCAGGGCCTGATTCAGCCGTAGGAGAATGTGAGGTGTTGAGACGGGATGCCAGCAAAGAGGAGCTGCCCGGCCCTGGCCCAGACAAGGAGAGAGACGTGGATCTGGGTCCCCGGCGCAGACTCCCCTCGGCCCCCATAGCCATTGGTAAGTATGTTGACCACTGAGATCTGATCACTTGATCCCAGTACCTTTCCATTCTGTCCTTGGTTCTGGTTTTGGATCCCCATCTGGATCCAGTAGCCTTGAACGTGGGTCTGAATCCCAGCACACTCTCTACTAGCTGAATGCTAGTCACTCCGCCTCTCTGAGCTTCAATTTACTTAACTGTCAAATGGAACTGGGGCAGGGTGGAGAGAGTGGCTGCGTGTAAATTGCACAGCACCACGCTTGGCATATTGCCCTTCAGAAATGGTAGCTGCTGTTTTCCACATGGGAGGGGAGATGGGCACTGGTTCTTGGAAAGATTTTCTCAGGAAGTCAGGGATTCATCTATGTCTTGTCCTTCCTTTAGATCTGTCTACCCTGGATTCCATCTGTGACTCACTGAGTGGTGCTTTCCGTGGCATCAGTCACTGCCCTCCTAGTGGGCTCTATGCCCACCTCTGCCGCCTCCTGGCCTTGTGCCTGGGCCACCGGGATCCCTATGCCACCGCCTGCCTTGTCACCGAGTCTGTCTCCATCACCTGTCGCCACCAGCTGCTCACCCACCTCCACAGGCAGCTCAGGTGAGTGCCCCCCATCCCTCAGGCTTGTGCTGGGACAGACTAGAGGGGAGGCTCCAGACTTTCAAGGAGGGAGACCTCACCTCCACTCGTGTTGCCTACAGCAAGGCCCAGAAGCGCCGAGGGTCGCCGGACATAGCAGACCAGTTGCAGGGGCTGCACCTCAGGAGAAGCCTGGAGACATCCCTCTGGCACGAATCCAGCGCCTCTTTTCCTTCAGGCCTTTGGGATCTGGCCACTTCCCCCAGCCTGAGAAGGACAGCTTCCGGGAGCGTCTTGCTCTGATTCCCAGTGGTATGGTGGCAGGCATCGTTGGCTCTGCTGTTCTTTGATGCATCTTCTTCTGAGGAAAGAGCTGGGTGAATGATCTTCAGGCATTAGTCAGTTCACACACAGATTTATGGTCCTTGTAGTAGAAGGGCATGTCATGCTTTGCCACTGATTAGTCATTTTGTTACTCTCACCAAATAGACATAACCTTAAATCTAGAAAGTGCTTTTTTTTTTTTAAATCTCAAGTTTGAATTACCTGCACATTCAATGTCTTTCTTTAGAGCTAAGTTCAGGTGTCTGGAGTTTTCCTTTGCTAACATGAAACATGTTCACCGATGATTTGAGTGCCTCACTGTGAGTGGGGAGTGGGGAAGGGAGCAGGTCAGAAGAGGCAATGTTGTTAGCTTCTGTAGGGACACAAAGAAACACAAAATGGTCTATCTGCAGGGACTTTTTAGAGCAGGGGAGAGCACTTTAAGCTCCAATGATCAGGAAAGACTTCTAGGAGTTGTCTTGAGTGACGGACAGGGACTGAGTGCAGAAGACAGTGAAAGGAATTCCACGTAACAGCTGAAATAACTCGGGACATGTCCTGTGTGCCAGGGGTGACCGTGTGTGTGTTGGCCCTGGCCACTCTCCAGCCTGGAACTGTGGGCAACACCCTCCTGCTGACCCGTCTGGAAAAAGACAAACCCCCGGTCACTGTACAGATCCCTACTTCCCAGAGCAAGGTAGGCTTCCTGGGGTCAGTTGGGCTGGGGCAAGCTTCTGGTCTACCTGTGGCTGGGGGATGGAGAGATGGTGGTCACATGGACAAACAGAACTTAGACAACCCCATCTCCAAAGCTTTCTGTGAGTTCGGCCTTGAAAGAGTTTGACGCCATCCAGAAGGAGCAGAAAGAGAACAGCAGCTGTCTGACAAGCGAGAATGGTGGACCGGCCGGCTAGAGCTGGATCGCAGGATGGAGGTGTGTGTTCCCAGTGTGGGATGCGGTTGGGCCTGCCCTAGAATATCTCCTCTCTCGGGGGTCCGTCCTAGGTCTGTGCTGAACTACCTCAAGTCCTTTCTGGAGGTGTTGGTTGATTTTCAGTTGTGTCACACTCTTTGCGACTCCACGGACTATGACATGCCAGGCTCTTCTGTCCTCTGCTGTCTCCTGGAGTTTGCTCACATTCATGTTCATTGAGTCAGTGATGCTATCTAACCATCTCACCCTGTGCCACCTGCTTCTCCTTTTGTCTTCAGTCTTTTCCAGCATCAGGGTCTTTTCCAATAAATTGGCTCTTCACATCAGGTGGTCAAAGTATTGGAGCTTCAACTTCAGTATCAGTCCTTCCAATGAATATTCAGGGTTGATTTCCTTTAGGATTGACTGGTTTGATGTCCTTGCAGTCCAAAGGACTCTCAAGAGTCTTCTCCAGAACCACAATTCGAAAGCATCAGTTCTTCTCACTCAGCCTTCTTTATGGTCCAACTGTCACATCCATATATGACTACTGGAAAAAGCTTAGTGTTGACTGTATGGACCTTTGTTGGCAAAGTGATACCTCTGCTTTTTAATACACAGTCTTAAGTTTGTCATAGCTTTCCTTCCAAGGAGCAAGCGTCTTTTAATTTCATAGCTGCAGTCACCGTCTGCAGTGATTTATGAGCCCAGGAAGAGAATCTGTCACTGGTTCCACTTTTCCCCTTCTGTTTGCCATAATCTTAATTTTTTCATGTTGAGTTTGAGGCCAGCTTTTTCACTTTCTTCTTTCACCCTCATCACAAGGTTCTTTAGTTCTTCTTCCATTTCTGCCATTAGAGTGGTATCATTTGCATTTCTCAGGTTGTTCATATTTCTCCCAGCAATCTTGATCCCAGCTTGTGATTCATCCAGGCTGGCATTTCGCATGATGTATTCTGCATATAAGTTAAATAAGCAGAGTGACAGTATCAGCCTTGTCATACTCCTTTCCCAATTTTGAACCAGTCCATTGTTCCTTGTCCAGTTCTAACTGTTGTTTCTGGAAGTGTAGGCCTAAATAAAAATTGTGTTACTTGGGAAGCACTTTAAGCAAGAGCACAAGGGGATTTCCCTGGCAGTCCATTAGTTAAAGTTCCATACTTCCCCTGCAAGGGGTACCGGTTCAATCCCTGTTCTGGGAACTAAGATTCCACATACATGTGGTGCAGCAAAAAAAAAACAACAAAAAAAACAAAAACCAAATAAACAAGAGCCCAAGACGTGAACGGGTTATGGCAATGAAATGTTTAAAGATAAGTACAAAATAAGAATTTAAGGCCAAATATCAGCCTCCCAGGGCTTCCCAGGTAGCTCAGCTGGTAAAGAGTCTGCCTGCAGTGCAGGAGACACCGATTCAATTCCTAGGTCAGGAAGACCCCCTGGAGAAGGGATAGGCTACCCACTCCAGTATTCTTGGGCTTCCCTGGTGGTCGCTAAGATGGTAAAGAATCCGCCTGCAGTGCAGGAGACCTGGATTCCATCCCTGGTTTGGGAAGATTCCCCAGAGGAGTGCATGGCAACCCACTCCATTATTCTTGCCTGGAGAATCATGGACAGAGGAGCCTGGCAGGCTGCAGTCCAGGGGGGTCTCAAGGAGTTGGACACCTCTGAGCAACTAAGCACAGCAGTACATCAGACTCCCAGCCATAATTTTCATTTCATTTCCTGACTTAGCTTTTGCTCACCTGTTTGTATTTATCCAAATGTAGTGATTTATTACAAATCTTACTTTATCAATACTCTCTTAAAGTCTCAGCAAATGAAAACTGTTTCTCTCCTGCCTTTTATGTTGGTCGTAAGATAAATAAGACACATCCACTCATTGGAAGACGCATTTCCTTGTCTCCAAGATGGTGCCTGTGGGGAAAGAAATGGCTTCCTCTCTCACTGACGGTTCTGTTGTGCATCCAGGTTCTCACCACTTCCCTAGAGAAGTATGTGCTGGGCTGCTGCGGGGGCTGTTGCTGCCATCCAGTGAGGACCCTGGCCTTGTCCAGGAGGCCTCCCATCTACAAGAGTCACTACAGCAATGTGGCTGGAAATATCCCGACCCCACTCTGCTGAGAGTGAGTTGAGAAATCAGGGAAGAGGATGAAGCACGCCTTGCCTATTTCCCACCTGCCACTGTGGGTGGAAGGGGGAGCTCTTGCACTCACTGACCACTGGTCCCCTGCAGATCGTGCTCGGCGGTGCCAGTACCCTCACCCCACAGGACGTGCAGGCCCTGGCTTATGGGCTGTGCCCAGCCTGGCCAGCCCGAGCCCAGGAGCTCCTGGGTGAGGCAGTAGGGCGTCTCCAAGGTCAGACGGCAACACGCAGTAGGCATCTCGTGTTAGTGCTGGACAAGGTAAAGAGCCAGGAGCCACATGGGTAGCATCTGTGGGCAGTGGGGACCTCCTCTCAACTATGCCCCTTCTGCCTCCTGCATACCCCTGCCTCAAGACAGTAACGTCTGAGTGCTTTTTGCCCAGGACCTACAGAAGCTGCCGTGGGAGAGCATGCCCAGCCTCCGGGCCCTGCCTGTCACTCGGCTGCCCTCCTTCCGATTCCTACTCAGCTACTCCATCATCAAAGAGGTATGGGGTTCAGGGAATGGAAGGTGGGGGTGATGGGTAACTGGACAAGAAAAGGCAGAGAGACATGGCAAGAGAGGAAGGCGGTCTTAAGAATGGAAAGGGACTTGGGTGGGTTGGAGCTTGGGTGCTCTGACCAAACTGGGATGCTGATCACTGGTATCGCTCCATCAGTCCGGGGCCTCATCAGTGCTGAGCCAAGGAGTGGATCCTCGCAGTACCTTCTACGTCCTGAACCCTCACAATAACCTGTCAAGCACAGAGGAGCAGTTCCGAGCCCATTTTAGCAGGTCAGGGGGAGAAGAGTAAGAAGGGTGGTGGGGAAGGGTAGACGCAGTGCAGGGGTAAATGTCCTTTTCTCTGGAATCAAATGATCAAATGTTGCAGCCCACCTCCTTCCTGTGTCCCTTCTGCCTTTTTGCCACATGACCCATCTTACTCTGGCTGCACCACACAGTGTGTGGGATCCTAGCTGCCTGACAAGGGATCAATCCCCCGCCCCCTGCACTGGGAGTGCAGTCTTAACCACTGCACCTCCAGCTAAGTCCTTTCTCACTGCCTTTTCCCTGCAGTGAAGCTGGCTGGAAAGGGGTGGTTGGGGAGGTGCCGAGCCCAGAACAGGTGCAAACGGCCCTGACGGAGCGTGACTTGTACATGTGAGTGCTCAGGGCAGGGAGGTGGGGAGAGGGACAGTCCCAGAGGGTGGGTATCATCATGGTCTGCTCTGGGGCTTTGGAGTCCCTGGCTGACTCTGGACAACTCTGGAGGCAGCGCAGAGGCCTGGCTCTGCGAGGTCAGTTTCATCTCACCTCCTTCTGCCTCAGCTATGCAGGGCATGGCGCCGGCGCCCGCTTCCTGGACGGGCAGGCTGTCCTGCGGCTGAGCTGCCGGGCAGTGGCCCTGCTGTTCGGCTGCAGCAGCGCAGCCCTGGCTGTGCATGGAAACCTGGAGGGGGCTGGCATCGTGCTCAAGTATATCATGGCTGGCTGGTGAGTCTCGAGGGGCAGTCTATTCAAGGTCCTGACCCCAAGTGCTTTCCCAGGTCTGAACCCTAAATCCTTGCTCTTTTGTGCCCCATTTTCCTCCCATCCTAGTTCCCTGGCATACTTGGGCCTTTACCCCTTCGTCATCATCTATCCTCCTCCTAGAGCTATGGGCCAAGGGGCTTTCTCATTGGTTTAATCCCTCTCAACTCATTCACCACCACGAATCATGCCTGCCCTAGGTTCTGTTTTTGAGCCCTTACTTTGTATTTCTTCCTTCTCTTTTCCCAGCCCCCTGTTTCTAGGTAACCTCTGGGACGTGACTGACCGTGACATTGACCGCTACACAGAGGCTCTGTTGCAGGGCTGGCTTAGAGCAGGTTCAGGAGCCCCCCTTCTGTACTATGTCAGCCAGGCCCGCCAGGCTCCCCGACTCAAATCCTTATTGGGGCTGCACCTGTAGCCTATGGCTTGCCTGTCTCACTGCGGTGACCCCTTGGAGCTCTCCTGTTGCCGATAGAAGCTATGTGACTATTCTACCTCCAAACTTAGGTTTGGCCCTGAAGATAAATATTTTTAAGTGATTTTCCCCAGTGTTTTACATGAAAGATTTCCTTTTAATTTTAATATAATAAAGATACATTACTTAAAATCCTGTTTTGTGTAGTTTCTCTCAGAACATTTGAAGATAAGACTGTTGCCCACTTCTCACTATATGGTACTATGCTGCTAAGTCACTTCAGTCATGTCCAACTCTGTGTGACCCCATAGATGGTAGCCCACCAGGCTCCCCCGTCCCTGGGATTCTCCAGGCAATAACACTGGAGTGGGTTGCCATTTCCTTCTCCAATGCATGAAAGTGAAGAGTGAAAGTGAAAACTAAAATTGAAGTCGCTCAGTCGTGTCCGACCCTCAACGACCCCATGGACTGCAGGCTTCCAGGCTCCTCCATCCATGGGATCTTCCAGGCAACAGTACTGGAGTGGGGTGCCATTGCCTTCTCCAATATGGTACTATAGATAAGAATAACTTGCAACAATCCAAGTCTGAGAGCATTGGGAAGAAAGGCAAACCACAGGAAAAAGATGGACCTGGCTTGGCCTCAGCAGACAAAGCTAAAGGAGAGCAGGGCATCAAAATGATCTAAGTGGGGACAAAGCCCCGAGGAAAGGTAGAAATAGAACCATTGAGAATGTCTTGGCCAGGTACAGTCATATCTATCTTGACTTCCCGCCTCTGATATCCTCGGAATGACATTAGCTTTACTGCCTCTGTTGCCCTGCCCCCTCTTAAGTGGATATTGTCCTTCCGCCACATTCAGCTATTACACTTGTCAGTGCCATGCACTTTAGCAGCAGGTTCTGGAGAGTTTTTGTAGCTCAGATGGTAAAGAATCTGCCTGCAATGCAGGAGACCTGGATTCAATCCCTGGGTCTGGAAGATTCCCCCAGAGAAGGAAATGCAACCCACTCCAGTATTCTTGCCTGGAAGGGCCTAGCGGGCTACAGTCCATGGGATCGCAGAGTTGGACACGACTGAACAACACACACACACATACACATACACATTGGGAAGTTTTGCTACTTATGTATGGTTTTCCTCTCCCCAGCTAGATTGTTAAGCTCAGAACTATGTATCTTACACTCATGTATCCTTCACATCTAGCACATGGTAAAACACTGTGTTGATTAATAAAGCTACTGCTGTACTCTGGGTGATAACGTGCCTCCTTCCTGTTCTCTCAACCTTCAGACTCTGGCTTCTGTGCGAAGCATCCCTTTCATAATGTTACTGTCCCTTGCTCCTTGAACTTCCCAAGCGTCCTCCTTGCCTGTTGTCAACAGGTTTATACCACGGTTTATGGTTTATCTGTGCGTCTGTGCTGGGTCTTCGTTGTTGCACGGGTTTTCTCTAGTGGCAGGGAGTAGGGGCTACACTTCATAGTGGGTGTGTAGACTTATTTCGGTGGCTTCTCTTGTTGCCGAGCACAGGCTCTAGGCTCCCAGGCTTCAGTAGCTGCCCCTTGCAGGAGCTGTGCTCAGCAACTGCTGCACAAGGGCCTTTGTTGATCCTCGGCATGTAGGATCTTCCCGCACCAGGGATGGAACCCCTTTCCCTTGCATTGGCAGGCGGATTCTTAACCACTGGACCACCAGGGAAGTCCCAAGGCCTGAGTAAGATTAAGTTTCTTGAGCATAAGAGTCCTGTTCGTTAGAACTTGATTATGCGAGGCTTGGGATATTTTGTGAAAAGAAAACGCCGCAGCCCTGTCTATTCCATGGGAAGTCAAGCCGAGGATTCCGCACCCCCCGCCCCGCCGCGAGCTTCCCTCTCTTCTGGGTTGAAGGATCATAGAGATGTCTAGCGCTGCGAGGCCTCCAGGCGTAGCCATCGAGATACGCAGAGGACGGCTAGAGCGTTGCTCTCCCGGAGGTTTCCGTTTCATAAGCCCTCCTTCCCAACATGGCGCAGTCGGTTAACATCCGGAGCTGAATCTGCCGCAGCTAGAAATGCTCAAGAACCAACTGGACCAGGTGGGGATAGGCTCCGAAAGCACCCCTTTCCCGCCTCATTTCCCTCCCCTCGCCAGCGCGTGCTTCCTTGCCCCCCACTCTTCCCCTGTTGGGGAGAATTCCCTTCCCAGGCGAAACCCCGACCCCGTCCCAGGACCCGCCCCTTCTCTGGCAGTGCCCGCTTCTCCCTCGAGCCCCCACCCTGACCCTCATTCCTGTTCTCTGTAGGAAGTGGAGTTCTTGTCCACGTCCATTGCCCAGCTCAAGGTGGTTCAGACCAAGTATGTGGAAGCCAAGGACTGTCTGAACGTGCTGAAGAAAAACAACGAGGGTACGGGGTAGGCGTGCGAAGGGAACCTGGGAGATGTGGCGAGCCGGTTTCTCTCTTCCCGCCTCCTAATCCAGTTTTCTTACCTGAGACGAGAGAGCAGTCCATTATGAATTGTATACCGCTGCAGGAGCCCTTTGCACGTCGCTTATCTAGAGTTGAAATGTCCAGGACATTTTTCTGCTCCTGTTGCCTCTATTTTCCTCCTTTTCGTATAGTTGTTGGGCGCCGTGCCGCTTTGAAACTCCCTTTAAAAGTTGGAGCTGCCAACCTTCCCCACATGTTTGTCTTCATTGCTTTCACAGGGAAAGAATTACTTGTCCCACTGACGAGTTCTGTATCCTTTCTGCAGGAGCCTTTTCCCTGCCCTCTCGTTTTCTCCCTCACACCTAACAACCTTCAAAACAGGGCGAGAGATTTTGATTATTCCAGAGTGCCTGGATGGTTTTGAGACTGCTGTTAACACAAGCTTAGCTCTGCTGTCTAACCTAAGGCCAGCAACTAATTAATGCTTGGTGAGCACCCGGGTGTATGCATTTAGAATTGAGGTGTGATTATTTCCCTTTGCTCTTTGAGAATATAACCTAGTAGGGAGGTAGAACTGGTGGTTTACGTTTTTACTGTTACTTAGAAACCATAAGCAATAGAAGGATAGAGGATTTGGAACAAAGAGGTTGGTTCTGTTTATTAATCCTCAATTTCAATTTAATTACGGCTCTTATTCCTAACTGTTGTTATTAAGAAACCTGGATTATGTCTTACCTGTTGAATGTTTTACTTGAGTGAGCAAGTTATGGCAATAGGGCACCCATAAACTACCTGAGAATGGACAGGCTGAAAAGGAAACACAGAAATAGCAGCATAGTAGGGATTACTTAAATAATCAACATTAAATCCATCAGGAATTCGCTAATTCGTGTCTGGGAGTGTTAAAGAGAAAGTGAGGCTGGCTTTTCACTCTATTGCTCAACAGCAGCAGGAAAAAATCATCCTGTTTTGTCATTCTAATGATCTATCTATCATTCTAATTGCTCTAATATCTAGTCTTTCTGGAAGGAATAATGGTTAGAATTTTAAGAACTGCTTGCAGGATGGCAGATGGGATCAGAACAAGATCAGCACATGTGATTTTTCTCCATAAGGAACCAGCTTCCCTGTCTCTCCTCATGTGGAGTTTGTAGGCCTTCCGATGTGCCTTGTAGCTTATTCCTTTTATTTTTTTATTATTTTTTTTTTTGACTCCATCCCATGGCTTGTGGGATCTTAGTTCCCCTACCAGGGATTGAAACTAAGCCCCAGCAGTGAAAGCAGTGACTCCTAGCTAGTGGACCTCCCGGGAATTCCTGCCTCCTTTTTAGAAAAGGAGGGTGTTGGTAGGTCAGGCTGGACTAGCTGACAGGGAATCATGACTCATACTGGGCTAGTTTTCCCTTAATCCTTGCTTCTCAGATGTATGTCCCCGGGAAGCTACATGATGTGGAACATGTGCTTATCGATGTGGGAACTGGCTACTATGTAGAGAAGGTGAGTAGAAGGGAACATAAAAATGCATCTCTGAGGGGGAGGGCTAGCGTGCAGAATGGGTTACCTCTCATTCACTCTGACCTTGCAGACAGCTGAGGATGCCAAGGACTTCTTCAAGAGGAAGATAGACTTCCTTACCAAGCAAATGGAAAAAATCCAGCCACTCTGCAGGAGAAGCATGCCATGAAACAGGGTAAGCTTGGCCTTGGTCACCTCTTCAGACCCTTTCTGCCTCCATAATAACAAACATGGATTGCAGTGTGAACCATGGGAGGGAGTATCCCCTTTGCTGGATTAAAACTGTGGTTTTCTGTTTGGTATCTTGATGCATCACTCCTTAGATTCTGTGTCTAACATACCCACTACCTTTGGTGCTTGAGAAATTTAGAGAAAGGAAATCATGTTGTTGTTGTGTTTGAGTTCCTATTTAATGGGGATGGAATGAGGGAGCAGGTGCATGTAAATGAATACACAGCAAAGAAATATAGCCTTAACTAGCCAACTACTAGCAGTTGTAGCCCTGGCTGCATATTAGAATCACCCAGATAGTTTAAAAAGAAAACCTGGGCGACTCCAAACCAACTACAGTTGACCCTTGAACAGTGTGGGAGTTAGGGGTGCCAAACCTTGGTAAAGTGGAAGAAAATCTGCATAAAATTTATAGACTGCCCCTCTGTACCCTCGGTTTCAAGTTTGCAGATTCAACCAATTGTAGATCATGTCGTACTATAGTTTTTAGTACTGGGGGAAAAAAAAACTGGTAAGTGGACCCACACAGTTCAAACAGGTATTGTTCAAGGATCAACTGTGAATCAGTAGGGTGAGATTCTAGAGAACAGTGTTTGTTTGTTTGTTTGTTTGTTTTAAAGCTCCCTGTGTTATATACAGTCAGGATTAAGAACCACTGTTCTAAAAGCAAACATCTTTTCCACATTATTATTTTCTGGGTATATGTGACTCATTTGTAACTGTATTTTGTTCGTTTTTATATCCCAGTGGTTCTCGTATTATTCTCATATGAGCTTCCCTGGTGGCTCAGACAGTAAAGAATCCACCTGCAATACGGGAGACCTGGGTTCAATCCCTGGGTTGGGAAGAGCCCTTAAGGAAGGAAATGGCAACCCACTCCAATATTCTTGCCTGGAGAATCCCCATGGACAGAGGAGCTGCTCTGTCCATGGGGTCCCAAGAGTCAGACATGACTGAGCGACTTTCACATCTCATATTATTGACAATTTAGATTCTAAATTGGTGTTGTGTTTGCCCTCTACAGTGAATCTATGTGTTGAACGTTAATTAACTGTAGTAGTCTACCTGTCAATTTTCCTGAACTCAGGGCTCTCCCCTTTAGCTCTTGCCCAGGGTCTGATTCTTCTTTTATTCCACAGCTGTCATGGAGATGATGAGCCAGAAGATTCAGCAGCTCACAACCCTGGGAGCAGCTCAGGCTACTGCCAAGGCCTGAGAGCTTGTTTCAGAAATGGGGCAGAGGGTGCCTGCTTCTGGGGCCTGGGACTTTGTGGATGTGGTTTCCTGGAATGGGGAAAGAAGAAGATCTGTGTTTAATGCTAATAAATGAGCCAGCTGGGCAGAGTGGTGGTCTTTTCTTGCATTAGGCAAGGGACGAGTGGGAGGTGGGAGGGCGGTGTTGAGAGGGTATGCCCCTGCCCGGAGCTTGATAAGCAGAAGTGATGCACTGCTCATCCTGGGGGCTCCACTTGGGAATCTGCGCGGAACTGGAGTCAAAGTTCAATGCTGGTGAAGCAGATGCTCAGGGCTGGTGCACTGGGATGACCCAGAGGGATGGTATGGGGAGGGGGATTCAGGATGGGGAATACGTGTACACCCGTGGCGGATTCCTGTTGATGTATGGCAAAACCAATACAATATTGTAATTAGCCTCCAATTTATATTAAAAATAAGTTAACTGTGGTATAGAAATTTGAGAAGATGGAAAATGCCATCAAAAAGCTTCAAGGTGTGATCTCTCAGCATTGTTTTTAATGCAACTTTGGGCACCAGGTAGCAAAGCAGTGGTCCAGCCCTGGGTAAAATAAAAGCAATAATTTAAACAATTCAATGCTGGGTGGCAGGCCGTCTCTGCGCGGCCTGTTGCCATAGGAACAGCTGGCAGCCGGAAGTGGGGCTGCGCAGGAACTTCCCCTTCCGGGTCGGCGCCTTTTCTGACTCCTCGTGGAGAAAGCTGTTGGGCCACCGCTTCCTGCGCGGTTTCCTGCCTGTGCTGTTGCCGCCGCCACCGCTCCGGAGCCCGCATCTCAAGCTCAGCCTGGAGCCCGTCCCACCTTCCAAACGACCCCGCAGCCACCTCATGGCCCCGCCCCTAATCGGGACGCACAACGGCACCTTCCACTGCGATGAGGCGCTGGCGTGCGCGTTGCTGCGCCTCCTGCCGGAGTACCGGGTAGGTACAGGCCGCGCAAACTGACCCGGGGGCTGCCACCAAATCTCCGGGGTGGACCGCGTCCTCCTAGACGTGTCCCGCCCGAGCACCCTCTCCCCTCCTCTGCTCCTTGGAAGCCTGACATTAATCCCCTACCCGTGCGACCCTGGCAACCCCCTCACCTCCTGTGTCCCCTGCAGGATGCAGAGATCGTGCGGACCCGAGACCCCGAGAAACTGGCTGCTTGTGACATCGTGGTAGACGTGGGTGGCGAGTACGACCCTCAGAGACACCGATATGACCATCACCAGAGGTGAGGACTCACTACCATTCCTTTAATTTTCTCAGTGCCCCAGGCCACTGCCGTGGTTCTTGTCAGCGAAGGGAACCGCCTCATCCTTGAGTCCCATGGGACTGCTGTCTCCCATGCTTCCAGTGCTCCGCCTACTCTGCACTCATCTAGGTGGCTTTGTGCTTCGCTGAGCCCTCGCGTCTGCCGTGGCCTCCCTTGGTCCCTCCCCCGGGGCCCTTCCCGATTCACTTCCTTCTTTGGCTCAGCCAGGCTTTTCTCCCACCAGCCTTACGGTCACCTCACTGAATACCCAGCAGGGATTAATCCATTCATGTGCCCTGCCTGCCCTACCTCAGGCTGCTGGGCCCACGTGATTGTGGTAGGTGGTGATAGTTCAGCTGTGTGTTGTCTTCTACGTCATTGACATTCTGCTACTGCTACTGCTAAGTCGCTTCAGTCATGTCCGACTCTGTGTGACCCCACAGACGGCAGCCCACCAGGCTCCCCCGTCCCTGGGATTCTCCAGGCAAGAACACGGAGTGGGCTGCCATTTCCTTCTCCAATGCATGAAAGCGAAAAGTGAAAGGGAAGTCGCTCAGTCGTGTCTGACTCTTTGCGACCCCATGGACTGCGGCCCACCAGGCTCCTCTGTCCATGGGGTTTTCCAGGCAAGAGTACTGGAGTGGGGTGCCATAGCCTTCTCCGCATTGACACTCTACCCCTGGGAAATCCTTCTTGTCCGTGGAGAGGCCAGAATCCCCAGTACCTCTCCAATCCTTTTCCCTCTCCTCAAGTCTCTACCTCATCAAACTTTCTCAGTGAATGATCCTGTCTCTTTTCTTTCAAAAGAAATTGAGCTTTTCCTGCGTGTACTTCCTCAGTTTCTCCCTCCTGAATCAACTCCCTCTTTCCAATTCAGGAAACCCTTCTGTTTGCCCCTTTTCCAATGTATCACTTCCTGCTCTGGGACTCTGTATATCTGCATTTCTACTTCTTACCTGAAGAAACTCTGTTCATGCATCTCCCATCCTGTAAACAAGGGACTGAAAAAACTCATAACCCCCTCCCTCACATACACCACGCTGTTTAAAGTGGTTATCTCTGGGGTATCATGAAGAGGTTTTAAGCCTGTTTCTTTCTTTCCCTCTCTCCTTCCCTCCCTATCTTTTTCTTTTTTATTTAAGTATACATATTTTCATTAGTGATGTGGAGAGGGAATGCTCCCGGTGTGTACAACCTAATCTCACCCTCACTTCTCAGGCATTCTTCAAAAGAAGAGCTGACGCTGGCTCCACATTTCTTTCAGTTCATTCCTTTTATCTATCCTGCCATTCATTCAGCCTGGTCTTTTCCAATCTCTCTACCGGAAATGCTGGTGGAAAGGGCACCAGTGACCTCAATGCCAGACTCAGGTTGCTGGTTGAGGGTTAACTGACTGACCTGTCACCTTAACTGACTTCTTTGTGGCACTTGATGTAATTGACTGCTTCCTTTTTTCTGGTGATTTTATATACTTTTTAAAAAGTTGTGCTATATTTGACATGTAAAACAATATATTAATATTTCTGGAATATAAAACATAAAATGAACACCCAAGAACCGATCACCCAGCTGAAGAATTGGACCATTACCATTATCTTAGCACCTGTACCTGTGTGCCTCCTCCCCATCCCATCCCCTACCTCCCCCAAGAGTAAGCAACATCCTGAATTTTGTGTTCATCATGGCCTTGCTTGCTCTTGTGTACAGTTTAGCACATATGTCTTATCTGTTTGCATCAACTATTTATTTAGTTTTGCTTCTTCCTGAATCTTTTCTGGGACATTATTATTAGTCTTTATACCTTATGAGTATTTTATAGGTATTTTTGTGTTTACTTAATATTTAATAATAAAAATCATTAGAACGAAAAAATGAGCTTCCTTGGTGATTCTGCTGGACTGGTATTTAGAAATTCGAGCTGTGGTTTATACTGTTCTAACAACTGTCATACCATTTCCGTGCCCTCTCTCAAGGCTGTTCAAGTCCCTGCCTTCCTCACTCACCCGGCACATTGCAGGTGATCTTGGATCGCTTCTCCATGCTGGCTGGCACAGCGCTCTTTCTGACATGCTCCGGCCTGCTTAAAGTCTCTCAGTGGCTCCTCCTTACCTACAGATAAACTTCAAGCTCTGAAGTGTAGCATTGAAGGCCTGCCCTGGTCCAGCTCCTGCTTTATCTTTTGCCTCTCATTCCTCATCCCAAGCTACTTTCTTGCAGTTCCATGGATACCTTTCTCTTAGGCGTTATACATGTTGTTCCCACTACTTGGAATGCCTTTTCTCCTTCCCCCTTTATGTGTCTGCCACACACCCACTAATTCATCTTCCAAGAATGACCTGAAGGTTCTTCTCCTGAGCGCTTTCCTCTCCTGAGCCCTTTCCTTGTGTATAACCAGCTGGCGCATTCCTTTGGTTGCTCATGTGAGTGTGCTTGGAGGGGTGTGTGTGGCCACGTGTGTCCATGTGTCCCTGTCCATCCGCCTTAGGAAGATAAACTTGAAGGCAGGGACAGAGTCTTAGTTTTTTTCATCTCTGATGTTACAATAAAGTCTGGGCATGTTGTAAGCACTGAGTTAATCCTTGTCAAATGACATCTGAGCCACCAGGGAAGCCCAGTGGATGTATGGGGACTCCAAACTCAAGTCCGTGTTAACCCTTGAGGACAAGCCAAAGCCTCCCCAGCCAGGCTTTGTCCCAGTCCCCTCGGTGTTTCCCAGCCTCCCCACCACGCTGTGCTTGCGCCTGCACACGCCGGGTGAGCCGGGGCAGTTGGCATTAGCCCCCCCTCCCTGTGCTCCTCAGGTCTTTCACAGAGACCATGAGCTCCCTGTCCCCTGGGAAGCCGTGGCAGACCAAGCTGAGCAGTGCGGGACTCATCTATCTCCACTTCGGGCACAAGCTGCTGGCCCAGTTGCTGGGAGCTAGCGAAGAGGACGGCATGGTGGGCACCCTCTATGACAAGGTGGGGACCCAAGGACAGAGATGCCCCCCACGTGCGTCTCCACCCCATGGGCTAGAGCGACACTCACGACCACGTTCAGGTCAGGGTTCCTGCCCGGTGCTGGCCCACCGCCCTCTGGCTCAGTCAAGCCTGTCTTCTCGCAGGGGGATGGGTAATCTCTCCTGCCTCCAGTCTCGGATGGTTGTGAGACACGGATGAGGTAATGAAAACTGTAAAGCATGCCCTGACACACATAAACAGCTGTTCAACAACTTGGTAGTGGACCAGGCTGCCTATGTTTGGCAGCATGTGACTAAGGTGCTCAGGCACCACTGTTTTCAAAGGCACAATGAGTTGGGAAACTGGCAAGGGTTTGATTATGAAAACCTCTTCAGGTTCCACCAGCGCCCCCTGCAGGCAGTTCAGATGCCTGTGGTTGGGGAAGCAACAAGGGCTAGTGGCCCTGGCATGCACGTTGAATCCATGATTCTGAGGTCACCTACTTGACCCTGCTCCTGTGAAGTTCACAAGTCAAAGTTCAGATGCAGTCAGCTCTGTTTTTTGCAGATGGGCTGTTGAGTTCAGTTCTCTGTCTCGGCCTGTCTGTCTCCTCTATGACAAGCATTAGTATGATCCAAAAAATTTGAATAAATGTGAATGTTTAAATCGGAGCTTCTGGGATAGGTTTTAGACTGCCTGGGTCAATTTTCCCTCTACTGCTGAGGGATTTCTAAGCAACTGAACTAAATTATACCCAAGGTTTCGTTTCTGGTGTACTGCATGCTGCTGCTGCTGCTGCTAAGTCGCTTCAGTCGTGTCCAACTGTGTGTGACCCCAGAGACGGCAGCCCACCAGGCTCCGCCATCCCTCGGATTCTCCAGGCAAGAACACTGGAGTGGGTTGCCATTTCCTTCTCCAGTGCATAAAAGTGAAAGTGAAGTTGCTCAGCCCTGTCCGACTCTTAGTGACCCTATGGCCTGCAGCCTACCCGGCTCCTCCGTCCATGGGATTTTCCAGGCAAGAGTACTGGAGTGGGGTGCCAGTGCCTTCTCCTGGTGTACTACATGGTGATTCACAATTTTTGAAGATTATACTCCGTTTACAGTTATTATAGAATATTGGCTATATTCCATGTGCTATAAAATATTTTCTTGTAGCTTATTTTAAGCATGTTCTCTTTTTTAATGTTTATTTTTTTGGCTGTGCTGGGTCTGAGTTGGGGCATGTGGGATCTAGTTCCCCAACCAGGGATCAAACCCAGACCCCCTGCATTGGGAGCTTGGAGTCTTAGCGACTGGATCACCAGGGATATGCTTTTTTATTTTACACATAGTTTGTAGCTCTTAACCCAACCCCATCTTGCTCCTCCTCTCTTCCCTCCTCCCATTGGTAGCCACTAATTGGTTCTGTCTGTGTTTGTTTTTGTTATCGTCAGTAGATTTTTAGATTCCACATATAACTGATATCATACAGTATTTGTCTTTCTGTGACCTATTTTACTAAACATAATACCCTACAAATCCACCCATGTTGTCGCAAGTGGCAAATGTTCAGTATTTTTTTCACTTTATGGCTAAGTCATATTCTGCTATATACTGCCTCTTCTTTATCCACTCATCTGTTCGATGGACACTTCTGTTGCTTCACACCTTTACTGCAAATAATGCTGCTGTGAACATTGAGGTGCATGTATCTTTTTAAATGAGTATTTTTGTTTGTTTCAGATAAATACTCAGGGGTAGAATTGCTGGGTCCTATGATAGTTCTATTTTTAACTTCTTGAAGAACTTCCATACTGTTTTCCACAGTGACTGCACTAATTTACATTCCCATCAACACTGTACAAGGGTTCCCTTTTCTCCACATCCTCACCAACATGTGTTCCTTGTGGTATTTTTGATGAGAGCCATTCTGACAAGTGTGATGGAATATCTCAATTGTGGTTTAATTTGCATTTCTCTGATAATCAGTAATGTTGATGGCCTTTTGGCCATCTGTAGATCTTCTCTGGGAAAATATCCAGTTCTGCCTATTTTTCAGTTGGGTTGTTAGGTTTTGACGTTAAGTTATATAAGCTGTTTTGTGGGTTTTTGTTTTTTTTTTTAATATTCATTATGTATTTATTAGGCTGTGGCACATGGGATCTTAGTTCCCTGACCAGGGATTGAACCCTGGCCCTTTGTATTTTAAGTTCAGGATCTTAGTCATTGGATCACCAGGGAAGTCCAAGCTGTTTGTATGTTTTGGATATTAAAATTACACCCAAGTTTTAACTGAGCGTCGGGTTGGGGGTTCAGACCAGTTGGAGCCGGGCAGAGAGGAGTTTCTTTTCCAGCTCTCCCTGAGTAGCACTTTTTCTACATACCACAGATTGTCTAAATGTAGGCCTATTTTGTAAGGCAGTTTTGCATTAAATACTGATATCCCATGTCCTCTTCTGCCCCCAGATTCTTGGGGCATCCTACCATTTCTTTAGGCTCAGGAGATGCCACGTGGTACATCATGGGCTTCCCCGGGACCACATTCCGGCCCTTGATGTCTAGTACTCATCTTCTCCCACTTGATGGGTGTGTTTGACCAGACCCTCCTGTAGCTCAATAAGTGGATCGGTGAATAGCCTGCTCAGCCCACCTGGACATTTACCTGCCCTCAGCCAGGAGGATCACCCCAGAGCCCATCATGGAACTCAAGACCTTCCTTGTTCAGAACACAACGGCCCCCTCCCCACACATGCTGGCCTTGGCTCGGGCTTTGAGCTGTAGTAGAGTGAGCAATGGATCAGAAATCAGGTGATCTGAATTCAGCCCTAGCGCTGTATGCTCTCTGCCTTTTAGGAAGTTGCTGACCTCCGCAATTCCCCCTCTCGTCATCCAAGTAATGAGATCCTTGCAGGATCCTTGTGCATATTAAAGACTGTATCTGCATATATTTTGAGATCTGTAAACCTTTATGCAAATAGTCAGTGCCCTCCAGAGCCTTTCTTCTACTGCTGCCTTAGATGTATGAAAACTTCGTGGAGGAAGTGGATGCGGTGGACAATGGGATTTCCCAGTGGGAGGAGGGAGAGCCTCGGTACCTGCTGACCACCACGCTGAGCGCCAGGGTTGCTCGGCTTAATCCCACTTGGAACCAGCCCAACCAAGACACTGAGGTAAGGAGGGCCTGGAGAAAAGAGACTGAGGTGTGTGAAAACCAGGGGAGGAAGTGAGCGGGCTTGGCCTCTTCAGCCCTAGCAGAGTTAGAAGTTTGGGCCAGCACCATGGTTCTCATTCCCAGGCTGGGTTCAAGCGTGCAATGGACCTGGTTCGAGAAGAGTTCCTGCAGAGACTGGATTTCTACCAGAACAGCTGGCTGCCAGCGCGGGCCCTGGTGGAAGAGGCCCTGGCCAAGAGGTTCCAGGTATGGGCCTGGGAGGAGGCACCGTGGCCCTGGAGAGTGCGTGCTGGCCAGCAGGCCTGTTGGGGCTCGTGCTCCTATCCTGAGCCTTCTGTCCTGGCTCCACTTCCTTTGCAGGTGGACCCAAGTGGGGAGATAATAGAACTGGAAAAGGGTGGCTGCCCCTGGATGGAGCACCTCTATCAGCTGGAATCGGGGCTGTCCCCCGCAGGGACCATCGCCTTTGTTATCTACACAGACCAGGCTGGACAGTGGCGGGTGCAGTGTGTGCCTAAGGAGCCCCATTCGTTCAGAGCAGGTGAGGGCCTAGGGGTCCACCCTGCAGCCCTTCACGCATGTTTCAACCCCATCAGAGGAGGCAGCCACTAACCTAGGCCTCTGCTCCCCCTCTCCCACTTCCTCACGACCTCCATTTGCCCCCACCAACTCCCTCTTTCTGCTCACTCGTAGGCTGCCTCTGCTAGAGCCATGGCGGGGTCTTCGGGATGAGGCCCTGGACCAGATCAGTGGAATTCCTGGCTGCATCTTTGTCCATGCCAGCGGCTTCATTGGTGGGCACCGTACCCGAGAGGGTGCCCTCAGCATGGCCCGTGCCACCTTGGCCCAGCGCCCAGCGCCTACGCCTGCCCCAAATCCCCTAGTCCAATAAAACTCCCATCTCATGCTGACCAAATAATGTTCTCTTACTGCCCTGCACTATTCTGGGAGCTTGCTTAAATTTGGGGAAAGTGCAACATCTGTTACGTGCCAGAGCTGGTGCTAGGTATTTTCTCAGTTTTGCTTTCAAATCATTTGAAAACTATCCAGTTCTTAAGGGTAAATAATGACCAGATTCACAAGGAGTGACTAAAATGAAACAGTCAAGATGTAAACCCAAAGTCCATGCCTTTTTTTTCCTTCAGTGTATCCCAGTGCAACTCACTGGAAAAGACAGAGTCTCATAATTAAGTGGAAAACAAGAAAGGACACTTTGATTACTGAAAGTGGGAGTGAGGGGAGTGGGGCCGAGCAGGAGGTGGCCCTGGGAGAGGGTCCCAAGGGGCAGAGGTTGGGGATGTCTCAGTAAACAGGGGTAGATCGTGAATAGAGCCTCCACCCCCAGCAGGGGGCTCCTGGGCTCGGCCAAGCACTGGGCTAAAGCGTGGAAACTGGGCATTGACGAAGTACAGAGGGATGTGGGTGATCCGGCCTGTGGACCAGCACTGCAGAGAGAGGGGAGCAAAGTCAGCCTGGGCCCAAAGAAGGGCTATTTACGGCAGAGCCACCCAGCAGCCGTGGCCCTCAGCTCCTCCCCACCAGCAGCTGGCCTACTACCACGCTGAGCAGAGCTCCTTTGTTGAAGGAAGGATGGAAAGTGATGAGCTGGGCCTGGGCTCCTAGCTCCCCCTGGATAATGCCACTAGATGAAGAAGAGAAGGGGAGCAGGCAGCTGGAGGAGAAGGCAGATATAGCGAATTGTGGTTTTGGTATGGGAGGGCCAGTGAGGAACCCAGCACTTACCAAGGAAGTAGCTCAAACACGGGGCTGTTTCGAGTCCGAAAAAGGAGGATGACTGGTTTCCCATTCTGGACCCGAGGATTGCCTGTAAGGGATGGACGAGGGATAGGAAGGAACTCTGGAGGCCGAATCACAGGGCAGGGGCACAGCAGAACTGCTGCCAGGACACGGATACACTTGATTAATGGGAAGATGGTACAGCCTCAGCAGAGGCCTTCCTCTCCACCTCTTACCTTTCATGAGCACAGCCAGCCGCTCCCCGCTTGGGTCCCAGACCATGGAGTGAGCCTCTCCTCCAAGTCTACGAGTCAGAACAGCAGGTTGAGGGGCTCTGCGTGGTCCCTCCCAGCTTTGTCTCACTGCTCCTTCCTCACCCACCCAGCTTACCTCTCCTCGCCATCTGGCGTCTGTATGGTGGTCTCGGACAGATCTGCCACTATTGTAGCAGACTTGGCGCCTCCAACATACCCCTTTCCTTCACCTGTGGATCAGAGCACATGCTCTCAAGTGTAGGAAAAGGGCCCCTCTCCCCCGTCTCCTCTCCATCACACGCACCGTCTCTCAAGTCTTCCGAGCTTCTTTACTTCCCTTTTTGCTTCAAAGCAGCATTTTCCACATGGCTCTTTCCTCCCTCCGACTACCCCAGCTATTGTGCATCCAAAAGTGTTGCCCCTGACTCACCACAACGTTCTGGGAATGACAAGGAGTAAATAAGCGGTTCCCCCAACACTGTGAACAGTAGGCGGTTTCCACTAGGGCTCCAGCAGCCAGTCTGGGGTCAGGGAGCAAAGGGCAGGAAAAGGGTGGTCTATGGGAATACAGGAAGGACGCACAAGACAAGAGAAGCAGAGGAGGTGGTGGGGACACGCCTGGGGAAGTAGAGCCAACCTCCTCCCCAGCTCCTGCACCGCACACTCCCTCCTACCTGGCATCGCCCCGAGAGGGTAGGCCACCGCTCACAAGTCCACATCTGAGCCTCCCAGACTCTGTGCCAGAGAAGCAGGCCACAGCTTAGAGTTCCAGGTGCCACAGCTCAGACCTCCCTGCCTGTTAGTCCCAGGTTCAGGGGAATGGGAATGGGGACAGAAGGCTGTGCAGCTGAAGTTCCAGAAGCCTAGTGTCTTTCTCCACGTCCTTCCTGCCCACTCCCGCTCTCCCCACACTCACCGAAAGACAGCTGAAGGAGTGGTAGCCAAGACTTTGCTGCCATCTGGGGACCAGAGCAGGTTCGTAACCCCACCTCCCCGAAACCAGGGAAGGGGAACACAGGTCTCTGTTGAGACATCCCATACCTAGGAGAGAGGCGGGGAGAGTGAGACAGGGAGACAGTATCCCCAACAGCCCATAGACCCCCTTCCCTGAGGTACAAAGAACCAGAGAGGGGAGGAAGTGGGAAAGGCGAGGAAAACAGCAAGCAGAATTTTACATGTGAGGAGCAGGGCTGGTGCTGCACCTTGGATAAGTTTAAGACTGAATGGATACTGTTCCTCGCCTCCCCCAGCGTACTTCCCACCACCAGGCAAAGGCAGCTCTTCCCTCAAGTCTGAGGGGTGTGGCCGAAGTGACCCCAAGAGGCATGGGGACCAACTCACCAGGATGGCAGCATCCACAGGGGAAGCTGAGAGCAGCCGCCCCCCACTAGGGGCCCAAGCCAAGCTGGTAACGGGTGTGTGCCCAGGGTGAGAGAGCACCTGGGCACAGCCAGAAGAGGGTCTGCAGAAGGGAAACACTGTCGGGTCAGAAGATAAGAAGGCCTTGTGACTCTATACCCTTGCCTCCGGCTGCTAAAACTGCCCAATCCCTGTGGCCCCTCTGAGGGCAGGAATAATAATAACGAAAGTTAAAGGCCCAATCCCTGTGCCCCTCTGAGGGCAGGAATAATAATAACGAAAGTTAAAGGAAAACAAGAAGCAAGGGCAGTCACTACCAGTAGGCCCAAAAAGGGGATAAACCTGAAAGAGAGAAGAACTTTATTATTCCTGTTACTCACTCATTTATTGGCTGTGCTGGATCCTTGTGGCTATGTGGGTTTTTTCTCCAGCTGCATTAGAGGAGCTGCTTGGTGCGGAGCATGGGCTTTAGGGCATGTGGGCTCAGTAGTTGTGGTTTTTGGGCTCTAGAGCACAGGCTCAATAGTTGTGGCTCCCAAGCTTAGTTGCTCTGAAGAATGTGGGAATCTTCCTGGATCAGGTATTAAAACCTGTGTCTGCTGCACTGGCAGGCAGATTTTTTACCACTGAGCCATCAGGGAGGTCCGAGACAAGAACTTGTGACAAGTAAAGCTCGGTGGTGCTGAGCTGGGGAGATGCACGCTCTGCTCTGGATGAGAACCCTCTCTCCACAGGACCATCCTGCCTAGAGGCCAGGATAACCCATCACATCACCTCACAGTTCCAATCTCTTATCTTTCTAGTTATCTGCCACTCCTCAGAGTTCATCCTGTGCTCCCAAACCTCTCTCTCTGTGTTTCCTTGTCACAGTTAACCTTCCCTCCTCGGTGCCCTGCCCCGTTTTCTGCTCATCAACGATGGCGCATGTGGCAACCTCCCCGACTAGGCTGGGAACTAACTGAGGCCGCCAGCTGTGTCAGTCAGCTCTGAATCTCCAGAGCGACATACTTGGCCCAAAAAGCGCAGGCTACTATCTGAATTAATGCCACTCTGTCCCTTTTCCTCCCAACTATACACCCACCTTTAGCTCTAATGAGGTCACCAGTCTATAGTTACTCTCTTAATTTCATAATACATCAGTTTACAGAGATCCATCTCATTCTTTTCAGTGGCCTCACTGTATTCCACTGAATAGATGAACTATAATTTATTCAGTCGTGCTTCCACAGACATTTCAGTTGTTGGTGATTTTTTAATTACAAATAGTACTGAAAAGTATTCTTTATATCTTTATGTACCATGTCATTATTTGTGTAGAATACAGTATTAAAATGGAATTGTGGGTAAAAAAGACTTGCACCTTTCAAAAGATAAATATGCCAACAAATTTTTTTTTCCAACAAATTATTTTCTGAAAAGTTTGGGGGGCCTCCCTGGTGACCCAGTGGTTAAGAATCTGCCTCACAATGCAGGGGACAAGAGTTCGATCCCTGGTCCAGGAAGATTCCACAGGCCAGCGCACCGTAACTACTGAGCCAGAGCTCTAGACCCCAGGAGCCGAAACCAGTGAGCCCGTGAGCCCCAACTACGGAAGCCTGTGTTCCCTAGAGCCTGTGGTCCTCAATAAGAGAAGCCACTGCAATGAGAGCTCGCACACTGCAACTAGAGAAAGCCGACACAGCAACAAAGACCAAGTGCAGCCAAAATAAATAAAATAATTTTTAAAAGTTTGTACCACACTATGCCATTTTTCCTACTCTTGCTAATAATGGATGTTATCAAACATTTCAATTTTAATAATACTGTCATTCTGAATAGGCAAAAAAAAATCCTATATATTTTTCTAGTCCTTTTAATTATGTATTTTTACACTTAGTTTTTTTATCAGCTTGGAATTTATTTGTATATAAAATGTGAACCAAGGCCGAAATTTATCATTTTCTAAATGGATAGCCAATTATGTCAAAACCACTAAAAAAAAAAAAGAAATCTGAACTTGTCTATTGCAATGCAAGCCAAATTCATCATATATTAAATTTCCATAAATTCCTAGATCTGTTCCTGAATGTTGTTCTGATACACTGATCTGTTTGTCTGATCTTATGACAATATCTTTGTATTACTGTGACTTCATGAAACATTTCAATACCTAGAGGCAAGTCTCCTCTCAATAGGCTTCCTTTGCATTCGTGGCTATCCTTCCGTATTTATTCTTTCATAACAACTCTAATAGCATTTTGTCAAGTTCACAAAAACAAACAATTCAGTAGAATGCTAATCGGAAATACACTTACTTGACATCTTTATGATTAAATTTTCCTATACAGCATGTCCCGCCATTAATTAAGCTTTTGTTTAATATTCTTGTCCAATATTGACTTCCCTGGTAGCTCAGGTGGTAAAGCGTCCACCTACAATGTTAGAGACCCGGGTTCAGTTCCTGGGTCAGGAAGATCTCCTGGAGAAGGAAATGGCAATCCACTCCTGTATTCTTGCCTGGAAAATCCCATGGACAGAGGAGCCTGGCAGGCTGTAGTCCATGGGGTCCCAAAGAGTTGGACATGACTGAGCAACTTCACTTTCTTCCTTTAATATTCTTCAACCACTTTCTTCAGATGTCTAACATTAAATAAATTCAACAATTTATTCCTAGTAACCTATAATAATTATTGGACCTATTGTAATAGAACATATTTTTCATCACAATTTCTGAGCTGATTCTTACTGGTACAAGGAAAGCTATGACCTTTTCAGTTTCCTGGATCCAATTACGGTACTACTTACATTTCTTACCAGATTAAACAGGTTTCTTTTAGTTGAATCTCTTGTTTTATCTAGGTGTAAAATCATATCTCGAAATAAAAATTAATTTTATCTTTCTCAAGACTTATACCACATTCCTTTTTCTTATCTTACTATACTCACAAGAACATCGAAATCTACTGTTGATTAACATGGTGGCAATGATACCTCTGTCTTTATCTTGACATTACTGGAAAAACTTTTAGTAACTCCTATTTCACCATTTAATATGGCAGCCACTGATTTTGAGTATATACTCTTTATGTTTAGGTCATCTCTTTGTATTCCTATTTATGCATTCAGCAGGAGGTCTGCTTATTCAAGGGCATCTATTTATACAAACATTTTTCTCCCTTAATTTGCCAATGTAATAAATCATTTTAACATATGTCCTAATGGTAAATAGTTTCTAATTTCTGGAAAATTCCACTAGGTTAAAATTTTTAAAAATATATATGCTTTTGGATTCTTTTTGATAGTCTTTTATTTAGGATTTTAAAATCAGTAATTGTCGGTTTCAGTTTTAGGGTCACATTAACTTTATAAAAAACAAATCAGGATGGGACAGAAAGAGGATATTAATGGAAAACTGGTGAAATGTAAACAAGTCTACAGTTTAGTTAATAACAACGTTCAAATGTCAGTTTCTTAGTTTTGACAGATGTAACATGGTAATATCAGATATTAACAGTGGGGGAAATGCTGTGAAGGTATAGCCAAACCCTCTGTACTATCTTTGCAGCTTTTCCAAAAATCTAAAATTATGTCCATATAAAGTTTATTAAAAGGAAGAAACAAATCAGGAGGCTTTCCAAATTTTTCTATGATCTGGATTAGTTCCAATAACATGGAGATTATCTTTTCTCTGACAATTAGACAAACTATCATAAAATCATCTCAGTCTGGCATCTTTTTTAGTGGTACAACTCATCCACTTTAGTAACACATATTTGGTAGAAAATCAAACATTTCCTTAGATTTTCAAATGTGCTGCTCTAAATGTATAAAATATTCTCTAATAATTCTATTTTATTCCATATTCGTGGCTCTCTCTTTTCCCGTTCTGAAAATAGTACACTTTGATTTTCTCTTTTGCCTTAATAAAGCGAACCAAAATCTTTATTCAAAATTTAAAGAACCAGTTTCTGGTTTTATATTTAGTTAGTTACTGTGGGGATTCTTTTTCCATTTTCACTGGTTTCAGCACAAATCCATATTAATTCCATATCTACATTAATTGCCTTTCTCCCTTCTGTTAAACTTGCATCTGGCAGTCCTCCCAAAGAGACTTTCCTTCCACTTCATGGTCCACAGGTGCTCACTCCCCACCTGCCCAGAAGCCCCTATTCTGCCCCTTTCTCTAGATTGCCACTTGGTAGAACCTCCACCTTGGCCTTAGGTCTGCTCTCCCGTAGCCATGGGAAGTGCTGTGAGGATAAAGAACTTTTCCTCCCAGACCTCCGCACCACCCCATGGCCTCAGGCCAAGGTAAGAGACTGCTGGGACTCACCGGGTAGACAAGGACGTGGGGTCCAAGTCCAGATGAGAATGCAGCTCTGGCAGGCCACAGCCAAGACAGAGGCACTGAGGGGCTTCCAGGCCAGGGCCGCCACATTGCGCTGCAGCCGGTGCTTCAGGGAGGGTACTATAGTACTGGGGTGAAATGGGAGGGGACAGAGTCAATCAGGGACACTAAGGTGCAGGGGACCCGAGTGTAATTGAAGACAGACATCCAAAGAAAGCAGGCCATCCAGCGCCTGGGGGTACGGTGGGACAGAGGACAGGATAAAGGCTGGGTTTGGAAAGAGGATGCATCCAGCTGTGGGGCCTCCCTGAACCCAGTTCTGAAAAGAGCCATCGGAGCAGGCTCAGGAACTGCAGGACTCCCGGGCACCAGAGCTGGAGAAGGAAGTGGGGACTGAGGGATGGAGACTAAAGAGTCAGAGCCCACCCAGTGTGCCACACACACCTGTTGGCATTATACACGCGGACTGAATCATCCAGCAGAGCCACGGCAAACTTGTTGGTGTGCGGGTGCCATGCAAAGACCCGCAAGCAGCAGCTGGACCTGGGGCAGGAGTGAGAGTGAAGAGTCCAAACTGCACCTCACCATACCTGGGCCCAGAGCTCAGGCTGCCTTCCACATGAGACCGTTTACCATATTTTCCAGGTTCTTTCTTTATTGGGAGGTAGAAGGAATGAGAACATGGGGAACAGTCAGGGAAGGGGTGGGAGGAGTCTCTGCCTTGTTTTCCCTCTCCCCAAAAGAAGTTTCAAGGTTCAGGACTTCCTTCTAACAAAAGCCCCAGAGCTGGTACACTCACCAATTTGTGACTTGAGCAAATTCAGCAATCAGATCTTCGCTCCTAAGCTGTAATAACAAAGCACACAGAGGATGCCCTGGGACAAAGGGAGCTTATCCCTTCAAAGCTCCCATGGGGAGCTGGTCCATTCCCACCCTCTGCCGTCTTCCCATCACAGCCTGACCCTAAGGCACAGAAAATGGTAGGAGCAGAGGAGTAGCAGCAGGGAGGGCCAGTGGCAGATGCCAAACTTAAGACAGATGGGGAAACAGGGACCCGTGGAGGGAGGAGGCCCATCGACAGAGTGCCAGGGCCCAGCTGGATGCCGTCTTCACCCATTCAAACACTGTGGGGTTGAGGAAGCAGCCGTGATTAAACTGTTCACAGGGCTCTCACTGGGCACCCTCCTAGGTAAGGGCTGAGCAAGGGCAAGCACTTTCCAGGCCCTTCCACCCAACAAGTGATCTGGACACCCACTCTGCAGCATGAGGGGTAGGTAGAGATGAGAGAAGATAGCACCAGTGGAGACAACCGGGCCAGAAATACAGGGCTGAAGGGAAAGGCGCTGGGCCAACAGGTGTTGGGATGAATTACTGAGAATATGGAGGGGAGATGGCAACCACAAAACTAGAGAAGGCTGGAGGTAAACATACTTACCCTCCTCCTCTGAATTTGCAATTTCATTCAGCACCCCGAAAAGGCCTACATCACGCCTGAAAAGGAGAGGGAACTGTGAGTTAGATAGCTTTGATCCCTTCAGTCTCCCCTCTAAGTTCCTCCATTCATTCATTCATTCAATAAACACGTGCTCAGAATAAGATCAGGGACTTCCCTGGCGGCTCAGTGGCTAAGACTCCACACTCCCAATGCAGGGGGCCCAGGTTCTATCCATGGTCAGGGAACTAGACCCCACCTGTTGCAACTATAAGATCCTGCATGCTGCAACGAAGACCTGGTGCAGCCAAATGAGTAATACATAAATAAATATTTTAAAAATAAATAAGAGCACTTCCATTTAATGAGTGGCAACTATACGTCAAACACTTTATACTGTCCTTTCATTCTACCCATTTCCTCAATGAGACAACTAAGGCGCAGAGGTCTGTCAGGGCTTTGTGTGCAGATCGAGTCAGGACTTGCCCAAAGACAATGAATGGAAAGCCACTGAAGGAGTTTCAGTTAAGGAATAAACTGATCACACAGGCATTTTAGAAAGATCAATCTAGCTGCAGATTAGAGGGAGAGAAGAATGGAGAGAAAGAAACAGATTAAGAAGTACTTCAGGAATCTAAAAGAAAGGCCAAAGTGGCCTGAACCACTGGGGGTTGAGAAAAGAGGACAAGTCTGAGAGCTTGAGGAAGTAGAACGGACAGGACTGGAGGACTAATTCAACATTAGTAAGGTAAAGAGTAATATCAAGGGAAACACCTAGATGATAATTATAGCATCCAACACTGATTACACTGTGCCAGGGCTGGGCTACAGCTTCACATGCAACAACTAACTTAGCTATTACACAACCCTATACAACAGGGATTGTTATCATCTGCATTTTTAGATGAGAGAACAGGGAGTGTGAAAGATTGATTATCAAAGGTGAACTAGGTAGGAAAAAGCAGACTCAGGATTCAATCTGTCTGTCTGTCCTAAAGTCTACATTCAAACCACTTATTCTTATATGACTAGGAAGGGCATTCCTTGAGACAAAAAACACAAGGAAGACACTGGCAGAGAGGAAAACAGAGATTGATTTTGAACGTGCTAAGTGTGTGAAGCCTGTAGAATATCTGACTGAGGGTGTTGAACAGACAAGTGAACACCAAGGTGTGGTGCAAGTCCAGTTCAGGACCAACATTTAAAAGATAGCAGAGGGCTTCCCTGCTGTCAAAGCGAAAACAACGTCCAGTTGTGGATGTGACTGGTGGTGGAAGTAAAGTCCGATGCTGTAAAGAACAATATTGCATAGGAACCTGGAATGTTAGGTCGATGAATCAGGGTAAATTGGAAGTGGTCAAACAGGAGATGGCAAAAGTGAACATTGACATTTTAGGAATCAGTGAACTAAAATGGACCGGAATGGGTAAATTTAATTCAGATGACCATTATATCTGCTACTGTGGGCAAGAATCCCTTAGAAGAAATGGAGTAGCCCTCATAGTCAACAAGAGTCCAAAATGCAGTACTTGGGTGCAATCTCAAAAATGACAGAATGATCTCTGTTCATTTCCAAGGCAAACCATTCAATATCACAGTCATCCAAGTCTATGCCCCAACCAGTAACACTGAAGAAGCTGAAGTGAATAGTTCTATGAAGACCTACAAGACCTTTTAAAACTAGCACCCAAAAAAGATGTCCTTTTCACTATAGGGGACTGGAATGCAAAAGTAGGAAGTCAAGAAACACCTGGAGTGACAGGCAAATTTGGCCTTGGAGAACAAAATGAAGCAGGGCAAAGGCTAATAGAGTTTTGCCAAGAAAACACACTGATCATAGCCAACACTCTCTTCCAACAACACAAGAGAAGACTCTACACATGTACATCACCAGATGGTCAACATCGAAATCACATTGATTATATTCTTTGCAGCCAAAGATGGAGAGGCTCTATACAGTTTGCAAAAACAAAACCAGGAGCTGACTATGACTCAGATCATGAGCTCCTTATTGCAAAATTCAGACTTAAATTGAAGAAAGTAGGGAAAACCACTAGACCATTCAGGAATGACCTAAATCAAATCCCTTACAATTATACAGTGGGAATGACAAACAGATTCAAGGGATTAGATCTGATAGAGTGCCTGAAGAACTATGGACGGAGGTTTGTGACATTGTACAGAAGGCAGTGGTCAAGACCATCCCCCCAAAATAGAAATGCAAAAAGGCAAAACGGTTGTCTGAGGAGGTCTTACAAATAGCTGACAAAAGAAGAGAAGCTAAAGGCAAAGGAGAAAAAGAAAGATATACCCATCTGAATGCAGAGTTCCAAAGAACAGCAAAGAGAGATAAGAAAGCCTTCCTCAGTGATCATTGCAAAGAAATAGAGGAAAACAATAGAATGAGAAAGACTAGAGATCTCTTCTTCAAGAAAATTAGAGATACCAAGGGAACATTTCATGCAAAGATGGGCTCGATAAAGGACAGAAATGGCATGGACCTAACAGAAGCAGAAGATATTAAGAAGAGGTGGCAAGAATACACAGAACTGTACAAAAAAGATCTTCATGACCCAAATAACCACGATGGTGTGATCACTCACCTAGAGCCAGACATCCTGGAATTCGAAGTCAAGTGGGCCTTAGGAAGCATCACTACGAATAAACTAGTGGAGGTGATAAAATTCCAGTTAAGCTATTTCAAAGCCTAAAAGATGATGCTGTGAAAGTGCTGCACTCAAAATGTCAGCAAATTTGGAAAACTCAGCAGTGGCCACAGGACTGGAAAAGGTCAGTTTTCATTCCAATCCCAAAGAAAGACAATGCCAAAGAATGCTCAAACTACTGCAGAATTGCACTCATCTCACACGCTATTAAAGTGATGCTCGAACTTCTCTAAGCCAGGCTTCAACAGTACGTGAACCATGAACTTCCAGATGTTCAAGCTGGATTTAGAAAAAGCAGAGGAAACCAGAGATCAAATTGCCAACATCCATTGGATCACAGAAAAAGCAAGAGTTCCAGAAAAACACCTACTTCTGCTTTATTGACTATGCCAAAGCCCTTGATTGTGTGGATCATAACAAACTGTGGAAAAATCTTCAAGAGATGGGATTACCAGACCACCTTACCTGCCTCCTGAGAAATCCATATGCAGGTCAAGAAGCAGCAGTTAGAACCGACATGGAACAACAGACTAGTTTCAAATTGGGAAAGGAATACAATAAGGCTGTATATTGTCACCCTGCTTATTTAACGTATATGCAAAATACCTCATGCGAAATGCAGGGCTGGATGAAGCACAAGCTGGAATCAAGATTGCCAGGAAAAATATCAATAACCTCAGATATGCAGATGACACCACCCTGATGGCAGAAAGCGAAGAACTAAAGAGCCTCTTGATGAAAGTGAAAGAGGAGAGTGAAAAAGCTGGCTTAAAACTCAACATTCAAAAAACTAAGATCAGGGCATCCAGTCCTATCACTTCATGGCAAATAGATGGGGAAACAATGGAAACAGTGGCTGACTTTATTTCTGGGGGCTCCAAAATCACTACAGGTGGTGACTGCAGCCATGAAATTCACACTTGCTCCTTGGAAGAAAAACTATGAAAGACTTAGAAAGCATATTAAAAAGCAGGGACATTACTTCCCTCGTGGTCTAGTGTTAAGAATCCACCTGCCAATGTGGGGCACAGGTCTGAACCCTGCACTGGAAAGATCCCACAGGCCGCAGAGCAACTAAGCCTGTGCGCCACAACTACTGAAGTCTGAATGCCTAGGGCCAATGCTCTGCAAAAAGAGAAACCACTGCAATGAGAAGCCCTAGCACCCCACAACAAAGAGTAATCCCTGCTTGCCACAACTAGAGATAGCCCCCGCACAGCAGCTGAAGACTCAGTGCAGCCAAAAATAAAATAAACAAACAGAACTTAAAAAAAAACAGCTATTCATATAAAAGACAGCAGGAAGCAACTTCCCTGGTGATCCAGTGGCTAAGACCCCATACTCCCCAAGCAGGGGGCTGGAGTTGAGTCCCTGGTCAGGAAACTAGATCCCACTGCTGCTGCTAAGTTGCTTCAGTCGTGTCCAACTCTGTGCGACCCCATAGACGGCAGCCCAACAGGCTCCCCCGTCCCTGGGATTCTCCAGGCAAGAATACTGGAGTGGGTTGCCATTTCTTTCTCCAATTCATCAAAGGGAAAAGTGAAAGTCAAGTCGCTCAATCCCGTCTGACTCCTAGCGACCCCATGGACTGCAGCCCACCAGGCTCCTCCATCCATAGGATTTTCCAAGTGAGAGTACTGGAGTGGGGTGCCATTGCCTTCTCCCTCTAGATCCCGCAGCACAACTAAAAGATCTCGAATGCAACAACGAAGATGTAAGATCCTGCACAACTAGAACCCAGAGCAGCCAAACAAATATTAAAAAAAAAAAAGACAGCAGGAAGAGAAGCAGCAGCTCCGTACAGGCAGAAATCGAGAAAGAATCCAGGACTGAATAGGTTTTCAGACCACAATCTGATGTTTAGTTTCACTCAAGGAGACATGCAAATGAAACTGTTATGCAAAATCAAAGTTTGATAAGACAAGTGTCAGAAAACAGGCACTCTCATACACTTTTTTGGCGTTTCATTTTTAGGTTTTTATTGGAGCATAGTTTCTCACTGCTGGTGGGTCTATAACTATGTACAACTTAAGAGGACTGTGTGCAACAGCTCATGAAATTACAAATGAACATACCCTTTGAACCCCTACATACAATGATGAGGATAATAATGGCTAAGTCTTGAAGGGATCAACATGTGTTTTACTCATTTAATCATCACTAAAGCCTTGTAAGACAGGTTTCATTTTACAGATGAAGAAATTGAGGGACAGAGTGATTAAGTAATTTGCTCAAGGTCACACAGCTAAAAAGAGGCACAGCCAGGAACTGAATCCAGGTTTCACTCCTACACGTACAAAATGCATGACCCATGTATGAGATTATTCACTGCAACCTTATACCTATCCTTCCTGAACTTCAGGTAAAGGCTCAGAAAGTGATAATGACATGAGGGAGCAAGTTTACATAATTAAACCAAAGAGGAAAGCAAGCCATTGGAGATGAAACAGAACTGCCATTGCACAAGCCGTGAGTTCCACAGAAAGGACTGATAATTTGATGTGTTGAATGATAGACAGCTCTCAGCTAGAGAGAGCCAGGAAGCGCAGGGCAGAGAGGTGGTGACCCCACTGCGTCCAGGATCTGCAGACCAGTGGCCCAGGACACCCTTTGCCAAGTCTCACCAAATGTTGATGCATCTCTTCCACACTTGCTCCCGGTGGTGGATGAAGGCAGTTCTTGTGCCATGGTCTAGCCTTCCAGGGGTCTTCAAGGGATCCTTAGTCAGGTTTAGGACAGGAAGATTGATCCACTATAGCCACAAATGAGAGGCATGACAGTGAGTGAGTTCTCCTTCCCAGGTCTCTACTGAACCCCCGTTTCCCACTTCCACAAAAGAAACACTTGTGGAACTGGGGAAGCAAGTCTTATCTCCCTTATCGGTAAAACCAGAATAATATTTCATAAGGATGCTGTGATTATTAAATCACATTATTAAAACATTTGTGGAGAACATCTGACTCAGAGCCTCTTTCTTCCACGCAAACGCTCAATAAACGTCCATTTCTCTTCCTTTTCCTTGCCAAGAAAACCTCGGGGGAAACCACTCCCCTGGTTGGGCCTTCCAGTTGTCCCAGATACTGTCTCCAACTTTTCAGAAGTCCTCCTGCACAGTCACAGCCCCTAGATTCGCCCCTGCTCTCTCCATCCCCGCTAGGCCCGCCCCACAGCTCCTCAACATCCCTCATCCTCCAATCCCAGCTCTAAAATACATCCCATCTCTTCTATTCTTCTCCACCCTGGGAGAGGCTGTTTCCAATCCTCCAGGCTGGGGACCGCGACGCGCCCCCCAGCCCCACGCCGCCTCTGCTCCCACACACCCTCCGACACCGCCCCCCATGCCTGAAGGTCCCTCCCTCCTCGCCCCGACCACCTGGCCCCGGAAGTCGGGAGGCGGACTCTCACAGCTACTGCCTGTCACCAGTTCGTTATTGTGCTCGTATAGCGTGATTTGTCCCCTAGGCGGCGGAGGAGGGAACAACCCCAGGGAGCACATCTTGCCGGTCCTGAGGACGTCGGGAATCAGCAAACTCCCAGAGCCCTGCTCCTTTGACTCTTAGTTCCCGGGCTAGATTCGGATGCGTACGGGTAGCCGCATGGGACAAACGGCAGTACAAAGCTCAAAGAAAGTAAACGGAAGAGCACTGGAGAAGAAGGACGCGTGCGCAGTTCTGGGATCGACTTCCGGCGTGCCGGCGCGCCGCCTGGCGGCAGGAGAGGGAGCGGCGTCGACACGTCCGCAGCGCTGACCCCTAGTTAAGAGTCAGAGCGGTTTTTTTTGTTTTGTTTTGTTTCCTGTGAGACTGCTGTTTTCCCAGTTCCGAATTCCCCAGCATAGTCTCCCACTCAACTCTCAGCACTCGAAAGGCCCAAAATAAGCCACGTTCAGGGAAGTACCTAATTAAACCCTTTCAGAACTGTGAATCGCCCAGAGGAAAATAACGACTTTTATCACGGGCAGCTGGCTGGAAAGTTGAGGGACGCTCACCCGGAGGAGGAAAGTCAGGCGGGAGACCTTGGGAGGGAAAGTACTGCGCCCGCCAGAACCTAAAGGCCACAGGGTTAAGCTTCCTGGAAGGAAAAGTGGGACAGTTGGGAAATTAATATTTCCTGAGCACTTATTATGATAAATGCTTGACTAATCTTTACAACTCCATGATATGGGTACTGTTATACTACCAAAAGGAAAGTGAGGCACAGGGGAGATCGGACCTTAAAAATACCAAAACCGGGAATTCTGCTTTCAGAATAAAAGTGAGATGGAGAGGAGAGGGGCAAAAATAGGTGAAGGGGATTAAGAGGTACAAGCTACAAAGTAAAAAATAAATTACAAGGATGTATTGTCAACACAGGGCTTCCCCAGGTGAAGAATCCGACTGCCAAGCAGGAGAGGTGGTTCAATCTTTGGTCAGGGAAGATCCCCTTGAGAGGGAAATGGCAACCCACTCCCGTATTCTTGCCTGGGAAATCCCATGGACAGAGGAGCCTGGAGGGCTACAGTCCGTGGGGTCGCAAAGAGTCGTGACACGACTTAGCAACTGAACAACAGCAATACACAAGGAATATAGCCAATATTTTATAACAACTTTATATGGAGTATAAAGAAATAACAAATCACTATGTTGTACACTTGAAACATTGTAGCCAATATAGCAGAGGGAAAGTAGTCAATACTTTATAATAACTCTGTATGGAGTATAATCTATAAAAGCATCAAATCACTAAATTGTACACTTGAAACTAATGCAATGTTATATATCAACTATGCTGCAATTTTCAGTGATATTTATCTTACTCTAATTCATAACAATGGGGTTATTAATAGAACTGGAGTCTAATGCAGATTACAGGCTCTTCTTACAGCTGTGTAACTTTGGAAAATTATTGAACTCTTTGAGCCTCAGTTCCCTCACTTGCAGAGGGCGCTAACACATGGTTGTTTCCCATACATAAAAATGGAAACAAAGCCATTAAATAAATTGTAAAGCACTAAGCAGATACAGGAGATAAACAGCTCTAACTCTGCCACAAACTAGGTGACCCTGGACATTGGTTCATTCATTTAACAAATATTAATAAGCAATTCCAGGGCTTCGCAGGTGGCACAGTGTAAAGAACCCCCCTGCAGGAGATGCAGGAGACAAGAGTTTGATCCTTGGGTGGGAAGATCACTTGAAGAAGAAAATGGCAACCTACTCCAGTATTCTTGCCTGGAAAATTCCATGGACAGGGGAGCCTGGCGGGCTACAGCGCATGGTGTCGAAAAAAGTTGAACATGACCAAACACGCGTGTGTGCACATGTGTGCACACACACACACTCAACAATTTCAAGGATCAGTCTCTGGGCACACAGGACTGTATAAGGCATAGTCCCCACTGCCAAGAGCAACCAGCCTCATTGGAGAGACATTCTGCTTTAATAATTTTGTCTGTGTCTGCCCCTTCTTTCTACATGAAAAGTTCCCCTCGAGCATTGTACCCCGAGTCAGAAAACCAGGGGTTCCAGAAGGTTAATAAACATAGGACTCATCTGAGAACCTTGTTAAAATACAAATTCTGGGGTGGAGCTCTGAAGCTGTAGCTCCAAAACGTCCCCAGGTGATACGGAACGGACAACACTGTGAGTACCCTCTCTGGCCATTAGCTTACTGTTGCCTAGGAAGTCACAGAAGGCGTAAAAGAGCAGAATATACAAACGGAGTAGTTTGGAGAAACTGGCTGAGAAAACACTTGCTGAGATGGGAAAGCAGTACAGGACTGAAGGGAAAGTGGAAGTCTGTGACTGTGACACATTTGTGGCGAGCAGTGAGATGCCACTCACAAACTTTTTCTTAATTAATGTAATGATTTTTGCCTTTATCAAGTTGCTGGCAGTTGCTGGCAGTTGCAGATACTCTTTCCCTGTGTTTGGGACTCTCATTGCCATTGCTTCTACTGTTGGGGAACACAGGCTCTAGAGCACTGGCCTAGAGTTGTGGCAACATGGGGCTTAGTTGCTCTACCTCCTGTGGAATCTTCTTGCACCAGGGATGGAACCGTGTCCCCTGCACTCGCAGGCGGATTCTTAACCACTGGACCACCAGGGAAGTCCCACCCACAAACAGTTTCACTGTATCTTAACCTTGGCACCACCAACCCCCAAAACTCACTACAGCCTGGGCCTGCAACTTTCACCCTCCCTTCAGTGAAGCCTGATTTTCACCAACAGATTGCGTTATAATTATCAGTTAGGTGCCTGCCTCTTACCAGTAATGTGACCTGGAGAGAAGGAAACGGTGCTCTGTGTATTCACACACAGTCACCATCTCCCATGTGCGTGCTTAGTCGCTCAGTCGTGTCTGACTCTTTGTGACCCCATAGACTGTAACCCGCCAGGCTCCTCTGTCCATGGGGATTCTCCTGGCAAGAATACTGGAATGGACCTTCCCATTCCAGGGGTCTAACCCAGGTCTCCCGCATTACAGGCGGATTCTTTACCGTCCGAGCCACCAGGGAAGCCCATACAGCTTATTTAACGTTTGTTGAATGATTTTTCTCAATTTCCAGAGTCTTGGGAGGCTAGTCCGGGCCTAGCGCACTCTCCACTAACTTCACCAGGGGGCGCGGTGGCCCCGGCGTCACAGTGACTGAGACCCACAGTCCCTGGGGCGCAGAGCTCTCAGCAGGCGGTCTCCACCCCGGCCCCTCCCTACGACCTGGGCGGGAAACTGAGGCAGCGCCCCTGCCGCGGCCCGAAACTTCTAAAATGGGCCCCCTACTTTGAGAGGCGGGAGGCATCACGGGAGCCTGGGTGCCTGGACCTCGGCCCGCCGCCCCTTCCCCGGACCCGCCGAAGCCCGGCGCCCCGGCCCGGGGCCGGTAACCAGGCGCACATGGCCCGCCCGGCCCTGTTTGTCCTGGCAGCGCGCCGCCGCTATTTGAGGCGGTTTTTATCTCCCAGAAACCAGCAAAACCCCAAGCGGAGTCTAGGGAAGATGAAAGGGGCCGAGGGGCCGGGGAGGGGACGACCGCGAGGCTGCGGCGGGCGGGAGCTGGCACCGGACAGGCGGAGACCGGCAGGCGAGAAGGCCAGGCCCTGGGGGGTCCCGAGGAGCCGGCCCAGCGGGGTAGCGCCGAGCCCGGGGGTCCACTTCGGGCCGCCGCCGCGAGTCTA
>SJXQ01004640.1:83731-101515 GCA_006408695.1 Aepyceros melampus | reverse complement strand
GGCGTCCCCCGCCCCTTTTCAGTCTCTCTTCCGCCACGGCCCCCGGCCCGCGGGAGAGTCCTCGGAACTCCGATCCTTCTTCAAAGCGCCTTTGAAGCCCCGCGCCCCGCCCGAGGGCAGGAGATTTCGCACCTGGACGGGGGCGGGGTGGGAAGGGGGCCGGCAGCTCGAGCTCGGCCGGATCGCCGCCTGGGACCCGCTGACCCCTCCCCACTGCAGCGCGGCGGGCCTCTCCCGAGCCCCCGAGGGGCACCGGCGGACTGGGGCGCCGCCCGCAGTCGGGCCCAGGCCGGGGGAGCTGCGGGTGAGCCCCTCTGCCTGGCTGGGGAGCCCTAGGGGGCGGGGGCCGCACAAAGCCCTATTGTGGCTGGGGGCTGGCTGCCACAGAGTGCCTTTTGTTCCGCCTCTAACTCCGCGGCGGGCACGACTGATTCCAGGCCCCGGGCCGGGGGCGGTTTGCGTGCCAGGCGGGTCTGCCCGCGGGAGCCGCACCGCGCCGGGCTCTGGCCCGCGGTACTCCGCACGGGGCCGGCGCGCGTCCCGGCTAATGCCGGGCCAGGTCCGCTGGTGCCGAGCCTGAGGAAGAGCCGGGGAAGAAACCTCTTTGCCTTTCCAATTCCGCAGAGAGCTCTGGGCTGTTAAAAACACCGCCGCCGCAAGGCGGGACAGAAGTATTCTGCCCCGCGCGTAACGTGCAAACAGGCAGGACACAATGCCCCTGGTGACTCCCCGGGTTGCCAAGGAGAAATCCTGTGGCTCACCTTTCTCCCCTCTTCTAACTCTTTTCTCAGCATGACAAAATTTAAAATCAAACTTTTTATTTATTAAATAAAAAAAAAAAAAAAGACTCCATGAGGGCTTGATCCCTTCCCTTCCACAATATTACCCTCTCCCCAAGCTCCGGCGGCTTTAACCCTTTAACTTGGGGCCTTGAGGGAGCAAGAAATAGAAAAGGAGGATCCAAAGTCACAGGAAAGGCATTCAAAGGCACGAAGCGGCTTTAAAAGTCACTGGAGGTGGAGTTGGGAGCATCGGAAGTCCCAGGTTGCCGGCCTGTGGATGCGACCCCAAGTCGGCTTGGGGACCTCTGTCCTCCTAGCTCTATAAATTCTTCTTTCTCATGACTTCTGGGCACCAGCCTGTCACAGTGCCTTGCACAGAGTAGGCACTCAATAAATACTCAATTTTCTTGATCTGATCCCAGAGGAAGCCTTCCTTGCCTTTTCTCCAGGAGAGACACCTCCAAACTAATGTCCTCCTTGGGTTAAATGGGCTTCCCCAAAGAGCATGTCTAAGATGGCAGCTGCAAGCTCTGTTAAAGGCGGCAACAAGGGATTAGCCTAAAGGGGTCATGGTGTCAGGAGGGGCAGTGGAAGAACCTGCTCTGGGGTCAAGGAATCTGGAGTACATTCCAGTTCTCCCCTCCATAGGGCTTGAGTTTTCACAGCTTCTGGCCAGGGCTGGAAATATTAGGGATCCCTTAGTTGTGAGATACCCCATCAACTCATTAACAGAGATCTAGCTAATTTCTCTATTAGCAGAGATTCCGTTAAGAGAAACACTATTAACTGAGACCCTGATGATAGAAGTTCTATTAACAAGATCTCCACTATCACTTTTTCTAGACAGAGATGCATTTGGCTAAAATTTCCATAGCAGAAATGGACCCCCTTCCCTCCCCAGCTCACTCTACCTGACCTGTCATCATAACTTAGATAAATAGAATTATTATTATTACTATTCATTTCTCTTGGAACATAGGGGTTAAATATACATGCCTGGGGGCAGCCTCCCTGACCCTGGGGTCACCCCATCTTTGGGATCAGATCCCCACCAGTCTGCCCCCTCTTGGCACCCTGCTCCCTGCCAGGTCACTTACCCCAATCCCCCGAACTCTGGTCCCTAATGAAGAGGCCACCAGGGGGCAATAAATTATCATTATCATCATCATGACTGTTTGTAAAACAACGCTCTGGAGCATAGAAGGCAGTGGACTACAAAGTTGAGAAGACTGGAGCCTGAAAGCTAAGGAATAGTGGTAAATAAGCCTGGGAAGCATGAAAGACGCACGTAAAGGAGTTAGTGAGATGGAGAAATGGAGTGTTGGGAGCCCAGATGGAGGGGAAATGAGTTGGTTTGGTAAGAGCAGAGAGAGAAACAGCAGTGGCGAGGAAAGAGCTTCTGAAGCCCTGAGCGCAGAGGTCAGGCACCAGGTGACGGCCTGAGATGAGAGTTTGCAGAAGGATCTCATGGCAAGGGGAGGAAATAAACTGAGGAGGCATGCAGGGTGATACCCAGGCCCAGAATGGGTGGGAAGAGAGGGAGATGGATAGAGCTGCAAAGGGCAACATGCATGGGGCAAAGGGGGTGTGGGCAAGCAGTGGTCCACAGAGCCAGGAGAGGCTGGAAAGGCAGCCTCAGAGGGCTGGAGACCTCCACCTGGCTCAGATCTCCAGCAGGTTGCTCTGCTCCGGGCTGCCTTCAGGGGCTTTTTCTGGGGGTGCCGGTGAGGCAGAAGGTCTGGGTGTCTGACTGGCCTCCTCTTCGCCAGGCTGCGGCCCTCCCCCAGCTCCTTGGGGCCACTGGCTGGGGGTCCTGGACCTGGCTCCCCGTGGGTGCGTTGATGTTTGCTCAGGTGGTCGCTTCGGGTAAAGCGCTTGGAGCAGAGCAGGCAGGTGAACTTCTTCTCCCGGGTGTGAGTGCGTACGTGGCGCTCCAGCTCGTCCGAACGGGTGAACCTCTTGCCGCAGAAGAGCCAGTTGCAGACGAAAGGCCTCTCACCCGTGTGCCAGCGCAAGTGGGCCTTCAGATGGGAGGCCTTGCCATACACCTTGCCACAGCCCGGGATGTGGCAACTGTGGATCGGCTTTTTCCGTAGCCCGGCTGCGGCAGCGCCCAGGCGCTCCAGCTCCTGGCAGTTGGGGCAGTCACAGGAGGAGCGCCCTGCTCCGCTGCCCCCGTAGCCAGCGCTGCCCCCTGTGCCTGCACCCCGGGGGGGTTTGGCTCCACCACTCCCCTCCAGCTGCCCACTGTTGCCCACTGCCTTGGGTTTATAGACATCCTGGGGCAAGACATGCTGGGGCCCTGGCTGCAGGAGGTGGGGAGCTGGATAGGGGGCTGGATTAAGGGGGGCAAAGTCGGAAGGGTAGGTGGGCAGCTGGGGGTTCAATGGAGGCTGAGCAGGGCCTGCAGGTAGTGTCCCTTGCAGCCCATCACCCTGGCCCTGCCCGCCACCAAGCCAGTTGCCCCCAGGATGCATGTCCCACCAAGGGGTAGGAGCATTGCCTGGGCCCGGTGAGATGCCTGCATGGATGCCTGCCTTGTACCAGGAGCCATAGGGGTGTGCCATGTCCAGAGATGTGTAGACGCTGGGCAGGCAGTCAGAAGAGCTGTGCCCCTTGGGAACTAGGAGCCCAGGGTCCTGGGTGCCCGTGGGCCCTGGGAACGAGTGGGAAAAGGGAGGGTAGTCATTGGCATAGCCCGAGGTGGGCGCTGGAGGGCTGCCTGGCGGGGAGAGGAGCCCATTGGTGCTGGAGAAGGGGGCTGGGTAAGCATCCCCCATGGTTTTGGAGGTGAAAGGTCACTGGTCACAGAGTATGGCTTCTTTGTGCCTGCTTTGCCCAGTGTCGTGGAGTCCCGCAGAGGGCTGGAGCTGCCAAATTTACTGCACGCCGCTGTCAGCATGGCCAGGGGGCTGGAGCCATAGTGAGCTTCCTCCTGTGGGGAGAGAGAAGCATTGCTTAGGTGGAGAAAAGGAGATGTGCAGAAGGACTGCACAGCCTGGAGACCTGGAGAACAGAAGAACAAAGATGGTGAGGAAGAGGTGAAGAGAATGGGCATTCAGAGGTAAGATCAGGGAGGGGGATGGGCAGTGAGGACTGGGACCCAGGGAAGAGCTCAGATAGAGTCTGGAAAAAGAGCAGAGGACCAAGACAGGAGCAGAGGACCAAGACAGGAGCGGTAACACCCAACCTAGCAGGCAGGAAGCAGAGCTCCCTGTGATGGGGATGTGCAAGGGTCTCTGAGGAACAGGAGATGCTTCTTAAAAAGCCATGAGAAGAGCCAGGGATCAAGGCAGCACCTGGATGCAGTGAGTACTAGGGATCCTGACCCCTGCAAGTGGGTTGGGAGCAGAGGCCGTGGTGGGGGACTTGGAGAGGAAAGACGAGGCTGAAAGAGCACGTGGGGAAAAGCCAAAGTCTTAGGGGACCATAGTTGCCCCTGTTCCAGGTTTTCCCAGCTTGACCCCTTATTCACTTCCTGTCTCTACTTCATCTCCTGACTAAGGCAGTGGCCTAGTCACCCTAAAGCAGTGTCCTCATGTCCCTGGTAAGGAATCTCTTTCTCTTGGCAGGGACCCTGGGCCAGGGAGCAAGAGGAAGCGACGGTGGAGACACTGGGACATTGAGAGGGAACAGGGTTGCCGCCAAGCCAGGGCTGTGGCTGAGGCAAGAATGTCTTTCAAGCGGGCATTAGGCACCTCCTACTTTGTGGAGCCAGCTGGTACCCCTTTGGGAAGGCTTGGAGAGCTGAAATCCTCACATCCCTCCAGGCCAGGGAATTGGATTGGCTATGATAGTGGCTCACAGCCACACCCTCCCTCCATGCCTCAGTGTCCCCTAACACGTAGAGACCCCTCCAGCACAGTGAAATGAGGGAAATGTGTGTAGATGCAGGGTACAGGGGCCTTTTAGGAATACCAAATGCCCGTCGTGCTATTGCTACCAGGCCAAGCCCTCCTGAGATCACCATCCCTCAGGAGCTCACGGTACCCCTCCCTGAGTCTGCTCTGGGACATCCCAGAAGGAAATGGTGTCCTCCTGGATCTCTGGCTGGCATGCATAGGCATCCATTACTGAGGATCCCACCAAAAACAAGTCAGAAGCTGACCCTGTATAGTCCCTTGACGGGGGCCCTCAACGACAACAGCAAAAATGTGCCTGGTACCCTCCCAGTAAAACTGAAAAAGAACCCAAGAATCCAGGGTTCCCAGGCCAGCCTGCTAGCTCCTAGCGCATAGTCTGTGCCTGTCACACCAGTCCTAGAGGTGGATCTGAGACTTAGAGGCTTGCAGTGAGGGCTGTGTGTGCAATCGCCAGCCTTGCCCTGCTCCCAAAGGGAAACCTGTTGTTCCCCCTGCCCAGTGACCTCTTTCTGAGGTCCTGATGACACCATGGACTCCCAAATTTGAACCATCAAAAGTGTCCTCAGATCTGGCCGTGGCGGAAGGCTGCATCCTTCCCAGCCAGGGTGTCCTTGGAGCCTCTCACCTCCCAAGCGGAGCTGGGTAAGGCAGGGCAGCTGCTGGGGCAGGAGGCAAATCCTAGTGGAAAGGAAAGGTTGAAGCGTATTGTGCAAAGGAGAGGGGCAGAGACCCAAAGAACCAGAGCAGAGGAGCCTGCAGGGTGAGAGCCTGACCTTAAAGCCCCTGGTGGTGAGGGGTGGGAGGAGTGAAAACAGTGGGAGCTGGCCCACAGGGGCAGAAATGGGCAGGGACGCAAAAGAGAAGAGAAGGAAAAAGCGACAAAAGGAGGGAGAGAGAGGAAAGCAGAATAAACAAAGAAAGAGAGGTGATGGAAAGACTGGGCAAGGAAGGCACAGGAAAGCAGAGAAAAGAAGGAGGGGGAAGGAAGAAAAGGGGGGAGGTCGAGGGGAGGCAGATTTCCTACCTAAGAGAAAATCCCCCTGGTGCTGGGCTCCAGAAAACCCCCAGACCAGGCCACTCCTCCCTCCTTCTCCCCCTGACCACCCCCTCCCCCTCTGCCTGCCTGGCCCGGCTCCGTTGGTTTCCCTGCGGTCGGTTTATTTTTAAAAACGCCGACGCGGTCCCCCCCGCCCGGCCCTCACACTGTGGCCACAGGGGCCTCAGCCAAGCCCAAGGACCCCACCCAGCCGTGGGGCGGGAAGGAGGGGTGAGAGAAGGCAAGCAGCCCCAGGCCAACAGCAGACCCCCGCCCTGGGGAACAGAGAGCCCCAGGGCCCGGGGGACAGAGAAGGGGGAGCTGGGCACCAGACAGCTCAGGAGGTTCTGGAGGCCAAGAGCTGGGCACTTGGCTAAGGTTCATCGCAGCCTCAGTTTCCTTGTGCTGCTTGGGCTCGCCTGAGAACTAGGGAGAGGATCCTGGTTAAGGATTCTAAATATGTGTGTCTGTGTCCCCATACGGGGAGCCCACCTTCGAGTTATTTTTCCTCCTGCTTCCACCCACATCCATTGAAAACAATGACAACCACACCAATACAGGCTTTTAAGTACTGAAGGGGGAATCTCTGGAAAAGGAACAAGATAAGGAGCTGTCCCAGCTCTCACTCTCACATGGGGAGGGGACTCCGCCCTCTTTCCCCTGACCTGCACTGGAAGGCTCACTTGGACATCTGAGTGCTGACTGGCCACCTGAGGTCCCAGTTTCCAGTTCTCCTTTCAGCCTCCTCCCAAATTGTTGAGTTCTTCCAGCTTCCAAGTCTCCATCCTCATTAGCCCCCATCCCCATTTCTCCCTCCTCCCTGATCCTCTGCATCTCACTCAGCCCAGGTGAGCCTCCTGTCAAGCTTCCCTCTCTGAACCCCCAAGTTCTTCCCACTGTCCAAGAGGACTTCCTGATGGGGGTATAAGAAGAAGCTTGAGGGCCCAGATGCCCCTCAAATAAATGAAAGAGACAGAGGCTGGAAGCCTTGGTATTAGGGGCATCTCCAGCTTACAAGGAGTGAGGGACAAGAGAGTCCAGTTTCCAGGACACGCTCCTCTTGCCAAATGCTACCCCAATCCCATGTCTTTCCAGCAGATCTCTGGCCCAGCCACTCCCGCAGGCACCAGTGCCACGCTGGCAACTCTGGCATGAAGCCCACGCCCATTGACACGGCCCCTGCCTTGGGTGGACCCAGGATTTCCATGCACCTTAGTCCTCCAGCTTCCTCAAGACCAAGCACAGCATTTCAGTGGTGGCTCAATCAAGAGTCTCTTGGGGAGGTGGGGGGTGAGCAATCTGCCTCCTTGCAGCAGAGGGTAGACATAGGGCCCCTGAGGACCCCCAACTAGGTCATGGTGTTCACCCCACTGCCTCACATGCCATTCCCTCAAACTCAGTCACAGGCTCCCTATCCACCAGCCTTACACACACCATTCCCCACTTGGATTAACAGATACTTGGGTGACCCAGCCTGTACACACACCTGTGCTCCCACAAAGCCAGCCACACGTGCAGGTGTGCTGCTTTACATTCTGACACTCTTATGCAGGCCAGTGAACACAGATGTTAAGAGACTCCTGGTCCATCTCACACACACCTCTCCTGCAGGGCTGAATGAGTCAGCTTGGACCTGAGCTAGTGTACTGGGAGCAGACATGGGGCCTTCAGAGGGGCCCAAGAATACAGAAGGTCAAGGCCACTGATGGGAGTTGATCTTTGGGAAGGGCTCTCTGGTCCCAAATTCCTATGGAGGGAGCCAGAAAGCAGAAGTGGTAACAGAGACACAGAGTCAGAGATCCAGAAGCAAGGAGAACTCAGGACATTCAGACAGCCTCTGAGTGACTATGAGTCCGCCTTTCCAACTGTGATGTGCCATGAGTCCCTCAGTAGCCCTGGCAGAGTCAGCAGTTTCTCAAGCCCCCAAGCCCTGACCCCTATGGTACCCTAGTTCCCTCCATCCTCAGTGCCAGAGGCAAGGATGCTGGGGTCCCAGCCTGAAGGGGAAGTGGCCCGGTCCGCCCTGGAGCCTCCCACTCCCAAAATAGAGCTGAGTTTGTCTTTGGCTGAAAGCTAAATATTTGTGAGCCGGGCAGGCGGCCTCAGACCCTGGCCCTCCTCCTTGGTTGCCTCTCAGACCTGGGCCCAGTTCCTCTGGTCAGCCCCCCCACATACATGGACTGCCCTCTCCCTTCTCTCATTGCCCACCTCCTCTGCTACCAGCCCAGAAGCCCAGCGCCCTCCCCACCTACAAACCAGACAAGACACTGCTAAACTTAGGGTGAGTCCTGAGAGCCAGGACCCCCAAAGAACCATGTACTCACTGTTGCCCAGTGCCCACTCAGCCAGTCCTCTGGCCTATTTCTCTCCCCCTGCCCCCTACCAGTTTATTTCTCTCCCACTCCTCTCTCTTCACTCCCCTCCTCTTCCTATCCCTAGTCCACTCCTCAGAGTTGGTGTGCTTGGCGGACCTCAGGGGTCCATGGCTTCTTCTAACCTAATCCCCTCTGTCCTCCTCTGACTGCTCCGTGACCCCTTGCCTTGCTCTCTCTCCTCCCCTTTCTCCTGTCCCCTGCCCCCAACCCATCCTCTGACCCCTAGAAGTGACAAGCACCACAGCAACTATCTGTGTGAGTTAGAAGGTGGGAGTGGACAGGGATTAGGACCATTAAGATCGAGGCTGGTGTCCTGGGGGAAGGAGGGGGCAGTTACCTCAAGCAGGGAGGACGCCATCCTGAGGCTGGGGAACGGGTCCCAGGGAGCCAGGCAGATGGAGAGAGCTGAGCCGGAGAGAGGGAGAGGGAGAGGGAGGGAGAATGGGAGAATGGGAGAGAAGAGATCTAAAGTTAGAAGGGACTAGGGGGTGGGGGTGGGGGGGCTGCTCTCTGTCTGTAGGGATCCACCCTCTAATTACAGCTTTCCCAGCGGAGAAGGCTCCGGATCCAATGAACAGGGCGAGAGAGGGAGGCAGAGGGTCCAAATTTCCTGCTCCATTTGCTGAGTCCCCCAAAGAAGGGATCTGGGCGGGAGAGGAGAAACGGGGCTCCCAGGAAAGCAGGAGGGGGTAGGGACAGGGCAAGTTGTCAGAGCATGCTGGGGGGTGCTGAGGGTCTGGGCAGATGCAGGGTGGGCCCAGGTGCCCCACACCCTGCCCCCAGCCATCCCATAGGCAGCTGTGGGAACCCCTCCCAGACAGAGCTCCCCAGTGTCCTGTACCTGGGGGATAAGGGGCTGGGTGTCTTGAGTCTCTCCTCTCTGGAGGTCTGGCACTGGGAGTGCTGGCAAGGGGTCGCCTGAGGGTCCGAGGAGGGCTCCGCTCCTCTCCTAGGCCAGCTGCCCTCCTGTTCCCACTCAGGCTCTGATCCTAGAATCCTACTCTGACTCCGGAGTCCTGGCTGCGGGTCCGCGGGTGGCGGCGGCGGCTGCTGCTCCTGCTGCTGCTGTTGCTGCTGCTCCTGCCGCCGCCGCTGCTGCCGCTGAGGGAAGGAACAGGAGGGAAAAGGAACAAACCCCAAACCACTAATTAGAGATCCAGGGGGGGGATGGGGGATTGGGGACGACACTCACACAGAGAGACTGGAACACACTGACATACAGACTCATGGACAAACACAGGACGATACATGTGCACGTCCACGCGTGCAGGGCTCCCCACTGGGGCACGGGCACGGCCACTGTCATGAATGAACAGAGACAAACTCACACACAGATGATCGCAGTGACATGGCTGGAGGCACGCACGCCCCACACACACATCTGAGCTGACCACAGAGATGCCTGCTTCCCCAGTCACCCACCTCGAGAGCAGGAGAGCCGTGTGGACCGTGTGTTGTGAAAGTCAGGAGGGAGCGTGTGCTCTGGGGTTGAGGCTTTCTGCTGCCCAAGCATTTGAGGGTCACGGAGGTAGGTTCCAGAGCAAGGCCTAGAGGGAGGGACAGGGTGGGGAGGGCTTGGCACAGGCTTGGGGCTCCCCAGTCTTCCTCCCAGTACTTCAGTTTCGGTCTCGAGAAGTGACACCTAGGCCACCTCCCTTTGTGGGGCAGAAGCTAGATCTTGCATATCTTGGAAAATTTAAGGCAGGCAGGAGTGAGGGTAGGGAGTGGGAAGTCACTGGGTCAACGCATCCATGCCCGAGCCTGGCCTCTTTGGATCAACTTCCTTTCCCCCAAAGACAGACCCCAGATGCCATCATTTCTTGCCAATTACCAGCCCTAGGCCCTTCTTGGCCACACACACATCCAGTCTCCAACCTCTGATGGATCGTTCTCATGAGTGCTCATGCTCTCCTGGGAGTGGTTCTGGTTCCCTTTCTCACTGTTGTGCATCGATTCCCCCTGCAGCAGGAAGAATTGAAGTTAGAGCGTAGGCAGGACTTCCAAACTTTGACTTCTCATCAAAATGGGGAAGAAAAGAAAGTCACCCAGTTGGAAGAGGGGAATGCAAAAAAGTCTATGAATTGAAACCTGGACCCTGAGGTAAGTTTATGAGAGAGAGAAGACTGGGCAGCCAAGTGGAAGAACCAGCATCTCTCCCACTGAGGGGCCCAGCCAGATGAGGTTGTTTTGCAAGTTATTCCCCAACACACCCCTCTCCCCGGGGCCAGCCCTGCCCATCAGAGGAATGGAGCCTGGTCCTTCCCTGCTCTCCTTATTCCCCAGTCAGTCCCCTGACTTGCTCTTCCTTGGGTGCCCACCTCCAGGCTCCTCATACTCTCCCAGCTCAGCTTCTCAAGGCAAAGTTGAGGAGGGGGCAGGAGCAGCTGGAAGTCCTGGGAGAGTTACCTGCAGTTTAACCAGCAGGCAGGGTCAATGTTCAGGGAAGGACGGTGGGGGAGTTAGGGTTTCCAGCCCCAGGATTTGACTTCTCTAACAGAACCCTGTAGACTCAACTTTTGAGTAGAGGGTTAGTGAAGCCAGGTGACTGGCAGACAAAGGAAAAGAAGCAAAAGAAGAAACACAGAAAGACTGTGAGGTAAGTTTATGAGAGAGAGAAGACTGGGCAGCCAAGTGGAAGAACCAGCATCTCTCCCACTGAGGGGCCCAGCCAGATGAGGTTGTTTTGCAAGTTATTCCCCAACACACCCCTCTCCCCGGGGCCAGCCCTGCCCATCAGAGGAATGGAGCCTGGTCCTTCCCTGCTCTCCTTATTCCCCAGTCAGTCCCCTGACTTGCTCTTCCTTGGGTGCCCACCTCCAGGCTCCTCATACTCTCCCAGCTCAGCTTCTCAAGGCAAAGTTGAGGAGGGGGCAGGAGCAGCTGGAAGTCCTGGGAGAGTTACCTGCAGTTTAACCAGCAGGCAGGGTCAATGTTCAGGGAAGGACGGTGGGGGAGTTAGGGTTTCCAGCCCCAGGATTTGACTTCTCTAACAGAACCCTGTAGACTCAACTTTTGAGTAGAGGGTTAGTGAAGCCAGGTGACTGGCAGACAAAGGAAAAGAAGCAAAAGAAGAAACACAGAAAGACTGAAAGGCATACAGAGCAAATGAAAGAATCCAATAAAATCAGAAGAGAAACTAGCGAAATAATAGGGAAAGAAGAGAGGAAAACACAAGACCAGTATGTGGCTTAAAAAAAAACACACACACAAACAGCAGAAAAAAGGAAAATAGGCCCAGAGAAACAAAGATGAGGAGACAATGGCTTCAGAGGAACAGGACAGGGAGAACTGCAGGAGGCCTGGCCGGTCCAGCGGAGGCAGAGGGTTAAAGCGGCCAGGCAGGTGGGGGGCGGGGATGAAGTATAAATAGTCCATAATTGTGTCCGATGATTACACGGGCCACCCCACCCGTCTGCCCAAGAGGAAGTGCCCGTGGTGGGGTGTCCCATGACCTCGAAGTCTCCCCCTGGTGGGGGGGTGTTTCTGAGCCTGAGGTGCCAGATGGATTTCTGGGCTCCCCACCCCAAACCCAGCTCAGAAGTTGGTGAGGAAAAGGGGACGCTTTGGGCAAGTTACTGCATCACCAGCAAAAGCCATCATGCTTTTAGACCAGGCAGGCAACTGAGGCAGAAGAGCAAAGTCTAGACTCCAGAGAAGAGATGGTAGGTGAGTGAGGGGCTGGGGCTCCAACTAGATTGGGGAGGAAAGGAAGCAACGGAAAAGGAAACGGAGGCAGGAGGAGAGGAGGTGTGGGGTTGAGGAGGGTAAGGGGAGACAGGTATGGCCAGCCGTCTCCACTTCCTTTGGGGATCTGGATCCCTAATCCTACTGGGGTGGGGGGAGCAGGAGTGCTAGGGAAGGGCTAGGAGCAGGATCCCCGGAAGATGTGAGCCAGGGCCCCTGACGTGTCAACCCCAGTAGGATAGTGCCTGGACACAGAGCCCCCTCCCAAACGTCTCTGCTGAAACCAGGGCAGGGGGCTGCCTGAAGCTCCCAGCTCCCTCCCTCAGGACCCTGGGCTCTGACCTCTTCCACACCGTGTTTAAGATAGTCCTGCAGTCCAGACCCTGCTATTCCTGGGCCCAGACACACACGCCCTTCCCAGCTCCCCCAGGGGCTGGGGTCAGCAACTGGGAGCCCTGACCAAGGACCTGCCTCCACTCTCTCAGGCCTCCCTCAGCCCGGCCTCCCAGGGGGTGGGGCAGCCCAGGCAGAGGCGCCATGTGGCAGGGGCGGGTAGAGGCTGCGGCTCTGGTCCTTCCAGTATAAACCCCCTAGGCATCTGGTTTCTATCCACCACCCCCCACCACCCTGGGGGCCCCTCAGCCTCCGCCCATGGCCACCCAGACACTGAGCTCCAGAGATGGACGCCCCTGAAGGAAGGGGTGGGATGGTGCCTTTCTGATCTTTCAACCCCAGGACCGAGCTGAACCACAGGGACACTCCCTTCCCTCCCTGCCTCCCTTCCCTAGAAGAAGCAGGGTGGGATTTCTAGGTTAGAGGGGGTTGAATCTGGAACCTGCCTCAGTTTTCTTTAGCTCTTTTTTAGAAAGGCCGGTGGCGGTGGGGAGAGTGAGCCCTTGGGAGAGTGGGAGACTTATATCTCCCTTCCCTCAGGGAAGTGCTTCCTCCCTCCCCACTGCCTCCTGCCCACCCTGGGCTTCCTCTGAGCGCCCCAGTCCAAAGGGACCGCTAACTCTTCCTTTGTTGTCATGGGTTTGGCCACCCTAGAGAGAGTCACCAGCAAACAAGGAACAGAGCCCTGAGATACAGATCAGCACGTTCTCTGATACAGACTTAATGAGGTTCCTCTATACAGACTTAATGAGTCTGTATCACGTTCAGATACGCTCTTGCACATGCGATGAATTATGAACATACATACAGTCTGCAGGCATGCACACTGACACACACTGATATACATACATGGTACAGATGATGCTCACACCAAGACACCGACCCTAACCTCTAGTCACAAAAATGCACACACTAGCACCTATACATGACCATAGACCCACAGTCACCTACAGAGACTCACACAGACTCTCAGTACACATTTTTACATATGTGGCAAATATCACATATATATGCACACACAGGTCTATCATCACAACCTTACAGCTCTAGAAATCTAGGGGATTTAGGAACTCTTCTTCAAAAAAGAATCTGGACATAAGGGTGATGTGGCAGGCACTGCCAGGCCTACAAATTATTGCCTGCAATTCCTACTAGTGTGGGAAACTCGCGGGTAACTTTGGGGACTTGCTGATCCTTTATCCTCCATATCCACCAGAAGTCAGAGACCCACATGGTCCCGGTAAACTCCCTGGCCCTGGGGAACCCCGGCATCCCTGCCCCCACCCAGATCCCCCCCTGCTCTGCGGCCTGCTGACTCATCTCTCCCTCTCTGGAGCTCCCCAACCACAGGGGCCTGGAAGAGAAGCTTGGAAAGTTGCGCTCACGTCCCGGGCCCCTAGTCTGGCCACTACCCACCCCCATGCACCCAGGCCCAACCCTGTCTCCAGTGGATACACTAGTGACAGAGAACACAGAGGGGACAGGAAAGAAGGCACTCAGAGTCAGGAAAACAGAAAGACCAAGGGAAAGAGGAGGAACAGAGATGGTAGGGATACGATCAGAGACCTTGAAAGACAGCTGCTAATCTAAGAGGGTCCTCCAAAAGTAACAGGGCTGATGACCCGGGAAATGTGCTCCTTGGGTGGGGGAAATGTCCACTCATGACTTTGGGATGTGGATACTGCCTAGTGCCTTGACATTCTGAGCTTAGGCTCAGGAAGCTTGGACAAGAGACTCCCATTGTGGGAGGCAAAGCTAAGCTGAGGATACAGGGAAGAAGGGAAACCTTTAGGAAGCTAGCAACCTCTGTATGTGTGTGCGTGAGTGCTCAGCCGCTCAGTTGTGTCTGGCTCTTTGTGACCCCATGGACCGCAGCCTGCCAGGCTCCTCTGTCCATGGGATTTTCCAGGCAAGAATACTAGTGGGTTGCCATGTCCTCCTCCAGAAGATCTTCCCAACCCAGGGATCAAACCCAAATCTTCTGGGGCTCCTCCATCAGCAGGTGGATTCTTTGCCACTGAACCACTTGGGAATCCCCAACCTCTCTATAGAAGTTTGCTTGAAAAAGGAACTCCCCACCCTAAGGTTCACATAAGCATATTTACACATCTGTGTTATCTCAGCTCCCTCTTTCTCCACTGGCTCTCCGCATCCCCTTTTCCACTGCCTGGATTACAAGGCAGGACTCCTCTTGCTGGCCCTGGTTCCTCTCTGCTCTGAGCCTGAATCTCTTTAGTTGACATTTGAGCCCCAGGATAGGAGCTAATACAGCAGTTCCAGGGGAGGCAGATCTAGAATGAGAAGAAATGCGCTGGTAAGGCTAGGAAGGAGCAAGGATGAGAGGAGACAAAGAGGGAAGGGTAACACTGAAAGGCCTGACAGGGAATAGAGGAACCTGCACTGGGCAGGCATTTTGAAAGGCTCAGTGTGAAATTAGGACACTGGCCAGGGACTTCCTTGGTGGTCCAGTGGTTAAGAATCTGCTTTCCAATGCAGGGTACGTGAGTTTGATCCTTGGTTAGGAAATTAAGATCCTGCATGCTGTGATGAAAGACTCTGCAGGCCGTAACGAAGATCTATGCAGTCAAATAAATATTTTAAAAAATTTAAAGACTCTGGTTATCACCAGCAAGTGCTTCTGTGTAAGAATGATACCCTGGAATCTGATACACAAAATATATTACTGTCTTTTAAAAAAATATTTATTTGGCTGTGCCAGGCCTTAGTTGGTGCACGTGGAATCTTTGATCTCTGTTGTGGCATGCAAGACATCTTTAGTTGTGGTGTGTAAAATCATAGTTGAGGCATGTGGGATCTAGTTCCCTGACCAGGGATTGAACCCAGGCCTCCTGAATTGGGAGCACCAAGTCTTAGCCACTGGACCACCAGGGAAGTCCCATATATTACTGTCTTTAAACAAAGAGAACTTGAGGTTATAGAGTCCTGATCACATTTTCTATCCTTAGTGATGAGGCTGAACAACTCAAGGCAACGGTTCTTCAAAATCTTAGACATACTTCACCCCATTCCCCCTGATTTCTCTAACCTGCTTAAATTCTTCTTGGGAGAACAGGTTTTTTTTAATGCAGACTAGATCCAGGAACCGGAGAAGGCAATGGCAACCCACTCCAGTACTCTTGCCTGGAAAATCCCATGGATGGAGGAGCCTGGTAGGCTGCAGTCCATGGGGTCTCCAAGAGTCGGACACGACTGAACGACTTCACTTTCAGTTTTCACTTTCATGCATTAGAGAAGAAAATGGCAGCCCACTCCAGTGTTCTTGCCTGGAGAATCCCAGGGATGGCGGAGCCTGGTGGGCTGCCGTCTATGAGGTCGCACAGAGTCGGACACGACTGAAGCGATTTAGCAGCAGCAGCAGCAGATCCAGGAACATTCGTTCATTCAACAAATGCTCAGCAAGCACCTACTTTGTGCCAGGCATAGCAGGACTAGACTTAAGGCTTGCAATCACAAATCAGACAGATCCAGTCTTCTGCCACACAAACCTACAACCAACCTAAAGAGTGGGAAGTATCTTAAGAGAGTAAGTACCAGATGTTATTGGAGAACAAAAAAAAAAAAAAAAGAATCTAAGCCAGTCTGGGAGAATCAAGGAAGGTTTTCTGGAAGCAGGGATGCACAGGTAAAGAAACTGAAGGGGAAAAAAAAAAAGAAGAAACTGAAGGGTGAAGAGGAGTCAATCAAGTGAAGAGAGGAAAAGTGTTATATGCAAGGGGAAGAGTGTATGCAAAGGCCCAAAAGTCTGAGGGATTAATCACATTTTGAGGAGCTGAAAGTTGAGTGCAACTAGAGTATGAGGAGTAGGGGCTGATGGAAAAGGTCTCATCAACTGTGCAAGGGATCTGAACCAGATGCTCAGGGCAACATATGGGAATATTGGTATTTTCGAAAGATGACCCTGGCTGCAGAGGAGAGAATGGAATAGGGACTTAGAGCCAGGCAGTTCTGGGCAGATCAACCGCTTACTATGGTGTAAGGTTGGGCACACTGTTTAACCTTTGATGCCTTGGATTCTTCTTCTTTAGAATGGGGAAACTTAATACAGCAACCTCCCAGGGTTGTTATAAGGATTAGGAATAATACATGTGGAACTCTTCACCACAGGGCTTGGCACTTAGCTGTTCCATAAATGGTGCCTAATAGTATTGTTAGAGTTTGGAGGAGGGCAAACTCAGAGGCAAGACCACTTGACCACAGTAGTCCAGGCAAGAGGTGAGAAGGTGTGGCCCACACCAGCAGAGGGCATGAGGAAAAATCAATGGAAAGGTGATGTTTAAGGAGCTGGTATAGAGAGAACATGGTGAATGATCAGATATGAGAAGGAGACCAAGCAATGAGGGAGACCAAGCAATCGAGGGTGACTTCTCTTGCTAAGTGTGTTGGTGTGGGCACGGGCACACGGGACACGTGAGCATGTGACAGGCACCTACTCAATTCTGACGGTGGCCTTGATAGCCAGCCGCTGTGCCTGGTCCACAGAGGGAAGAGCCATGCTGCATCTGAGGACCTGCTTCCAGCCTCCCAGGAGGGTCCCCAGTACACATTCAGCCCTAGCCTCTCTTTATTTTTCTTTTCCCCCATCCCTGTCCCTCGCCTCCCAAAATCCCCTTCAACCTGCACCCACCGCTGTTCTCCTCTCCTATAAAGGAACTCTGTAAGTTTAGAGTCTGCACAGGCACCCTTCTCCATCCTTCGTTTCTCCACTGCTCGGGTTAATGAGAGTCCTTGAGGTTCAGGCATTCCTCCCCAAGCACTATCAGTCGGACGCCCCCCGCTGGATCCCCAAGCAAGCACCGCTTGACTTTCTAGGCGGGGAGGTTTGAAGACGGTCGAGCGGTATAGCCGAGGCAAGTCTGGTGGTCTCAGCCCCATCTCCAGCTGTTGCGCGGATGGGTGCCTCTGGACCGGCAGATCACGAGGCCTGGGGCCTCCAGGCCGTGCCTCAGTGTCCACGCGAGCGTCAGGGAGACGGAGGGGCGGGCCCGCCGGTGGCGAGGGGCGGGGCGCGGGCGGGGCCGGCCGGGCCGGGCGCCCGGGCAGGAGGCAGCTGCATATCTGCGGTCCCGACCACAATTGCTGGGAGTCGCGTCCCGGAGACTGGCGGCGCTGACTCTGCCCGCTGCGGCCGCCGCGCCGATTAGAGCCCGAGAGGGAGCGCCAGCCCGGGGAAGGGGGGAGGCGGCGGCGGGGAGCTCTGTGTGCCCCTTTCCCCTCCGCCCCAGCCAGCGCCCCCCGCTGCCCCGCCCAGACCTCTCTCCGTGGCCTGAGCCTGGGACCGGAGTCCTGCCTTCCCAACCCAGGCGTCCTCCTCTGGACCCTGCAGGGCCGAGATCCTGAAGGCGCTAACATCCCGTTGACCCCAGGCTGCCAGCCTCTCGTGCCCTTTCTCTTCCCTATCCACCCACACAAAAAAGAGTCTGAATCTCAGGACTTCTACCCCCCTCCCTTTCCCCGCTTCCCACAAGCACTCTCTAGGCAAAAGTAGTTCCAAGCGAAGAATGGGTCAGAGACTCGAAAGGACCCACATTCAGGGGCCAGAGCACCCCCTGCTGGCTGGCCCGAAGCCCCTGCCCCTCCCCCTCCAGCTGTGACCTCCAGCTGTGGTGGTTGGGAAGAGCTGGCCGTCAGAT
>SJXQ01004640.1:0-83136 GCA_006408695.1 Aepyceros melampus | reverse complement strand
TCAGTTTTCTTACACATTTAGATGGCAGCATCCAGGTTCCTGGCTGACCTGAGCGTCCCATCAATTTATCCTGCTTTATCCAATGGAGAGGGAAGCCAAGAGCCACCCCCTCCTCCCTTAATCCTATCTCAACACTCTCCCCCTCCCTCCTGGAACAATTTCCGCTGGGGGAGCCGGAGCAGGGCCCAGCACAGTGGCCGCTTCCTGGAACATTTTCCTGTATCCGAAACCGCGGCTCCCTCCCCAGGGACCCACTGATCAAGGCCAGATGGGAGCAAGGATGGGGGAGGAAGAGAGGGAGCCAGGCTCTCACCATCACCCCCTCCCAACACACATGCACACCACAGGGAGCCCTTGCCCCCACACACAAAGGCACATACTGCATGCCACCATCACACACCCATGGGCGTTCATGGCAACAATGACAACCACAAGGGCCAGGTCTTAGAAGGAGACGTACATATAAGTCAGATAAGTACATTCAACACACACATGGATGATCACACACACTCCCTCTCTCCTTCCACTGCCTTACTCCTCTGAAGTCTCCTTGGCCCTGGGCCTTCACTGCCATCTAAGAGACCTTAGGAATCCAAGAATACTGGATGGGAGAGCAGGCAGGCTTTACTTAACAGAGGTTAGGGCACAGACTGAGACATCCAACCCTGCTAGACAGCACCTACCACTTCATTCCATTTCTGAATGTTTCTTAGGCCTGACTCCTCTTCCCAGGGTCTCGAGAACTGGGGTAGAGGAAGACTGCGATGCTCCCCCTCAGTGCTCCCTCCAAGCATCTTCTAGGTACTTCCAAATCCTTGCAGAAGAAGAATATGATATCCAGTGGACTCAGTCATGGCAGCCAAGAGATAAAGAGAGGGCAAGAAGGTGTCGCTCCAGGAGCTTCAGGAGCCTGGGGACCTGGCCACCTGTGGCTGGACAAGGGGAGCCATTCCCTTCTCCAGGGGACCTTCCCCACCCAGGGGTCAAACCCAGGTCTCTTGCATTGCAGGCAGATTCTTTACCATCTGAGCCACCAGGGAAGCCCCAGGTTAAGATGCGTCCCTGCATGGGCACAAACCGCCAGTCTTTCAGTTAATAGCCAAATGTGTACAGTATAGTGATTCACAATTTTTTAAAGGTTATACTACACTTTACAATCATTATAACATATTGGCTATATTCCCAATATATCCTTGTAGCTTACTTCAGAAGTAAGTAAACTACCTAATGGACTTCCCAGGTGGTGCTAGTGGTAAAGAACCTGCCTGCCAATGCAGATTAGACATAAGAGATGTGGGTTCGATCCCTGGGTTGGGAAGATCCCCTGGAGGAGGGCATGGCAACCCACTTTAGTATTCTTGCCTGGAGAATCCCATGAACAAAGGAGCCTGGCGGGCTGCAGTCCATAGGATCGCACAGAGTCGACACGTCTGAAGCAACTTAGCACACACACACAAACTACATACTAGTTTGTACTTCTTAATCCCCTACCCCTGTATCGCCACTCCCTGCTTCCGCCTCCCCACTGGTATCCACTAGGTTGTTCTCTATATCTGTAAGTCTTTTTCTTTTTTTGTTATATTCAACTGAGCCCATTCTTTAGCCTTTCTTTCTTCTGCCGACTGCCTTTCCAGTTCAGGAGCCTACTTGTTACATCCTATGTGTTTGACATTTGCTAAGAAGGGTACAGATTTGGGCATGGATACAATATGGGACAGAGCATTGGAAAAGCTGAGGATGGAGATACATTGTTTGCTGTTTCTGGAACATCACATTGGTTTAAGGAAAATATCTGAAGCTACAAATTCCAGAAACTCTAGAGTACAGTGGAAGAAGATGAGGGAATGTGATAATTGTAGGAAGAATCAAAGCTCATCACCCTAGCCAAAACTCATTAAGCTCTTTCCTCAGACTCGTGGCCTAGTTAGAAGGCATATCCGCCGGCTCACCTGAGGAGGGAATGCTTCAAGCCATTTTTATTCACTTGTTTAATGGTTTACCTCTAGCCTATCTAAAGGCCTCCATTTGGTATAGCTACGATCTTCCATCTGCCTATTAACCTGTAACTTCTTGCTCTTGTTCAGTGGCTAAGTTGTGTCCAATTCTTTGTGACCCCATGGACCACAGCACACCAGGCTCCTCGGTCTTTCACTGTCTCCCAGAGTTTGCTCGAATTCATGTCCCTTGAGTCAGTGACACTATCGAACCATTTCATCCTCTTGCTCCAGCTCCAGCAATAAAAACCTACTAATCAATTTAGCAGTCAGTAAGACTTATTGAGTGGACCCTTGGGTGAAATATTAGAGAGAAAATGCTACATAGAACCCCTAGTGCTTGCACCTTAGGATCTTAACAACCTAGGTAGGGCAAAAGGAAAAAAAGGTGAAAAAACATGGGACCATGTTTGAAAGCATAGATGACCCACTTTCCTCAATTTCCTCATTTGAAAATAAACAAATTTGGCTACATCTAACTGAGAAACACTGACTTCAGTGAGCACTAAGTTTCCTTTCTGATTCATCTCGGGACTGCTAGAATATGCCTTTAATAATACAAGGCATTAATAGAGAGGGGGGTTCAGGATGGGAGGGACACATGTATACCTATGGCTAATTTATGTTGATGTATGGCAAAAAGCCATCACAATATTGTAAAGTAATTATCCTCCAATTTAAATAAATAATTCAAAAGTCATTAATAAAGAGCATGTTAATATGTTGAGTAAGAAAAGTCATATCATCAGTTTAGGATCAGATCATGAACTCCTTATTGCCAAATTCAGACTTAAATTGAAGAAAGTAGGGAAAACCACTAGACCATTCAGGTTTGAAATGCGGAATGAAGCAGGGCAAAGACTAATAGAGTTTTGCCAAGAAAATGCACTGGTCATAGCAAACACCCTCTTCCAACAACACAAGAGAAGACTGTACACATGGACATCACCAGATGGTCAACACCAAAATCAGATTGATTATATTCTTTGCAGCCAAAGAAGGAGAAGTTCTATACAGTCAGCAAAAACAAGACCAGGAGCTGACTGTGGCTCAGATCATGAACTCCTTATTGCCAAATTCAGACTTAAATTGAAGAAAGTAGGGAAAACCACTAGACCATTCAGGTATGACCTAAATCAAATCCCTTATGATTATACAGTGGAAGTGAGAAATAGATTTAAGGGACTAGATCTGATAGATAGAGTGCCTGATGAACTATGGAGTGAAGTTTGTGACATTGTACAGGAGACAGGGATCAAGATCATCCCCATGGAAAAGAAATGCAAAAAAGCAAAATGGCTGTCTGGGGAGGCCATACAAATAGCTGTGAAAAGAAGAGAAGCAAAAAGCAAAGGAGAAAGGGAAAGATATAAGCATCTGAATGCAGAATTCCAAAGAATAGCAAGAAGAGATAAGAAAGCCTTCTTCAGTGAGCAATGCAAAGAAATAGAGGAAAAGAACAGAATGGGAAACACTAGAGATCTCTTCGAGAAAATCAGAGATACCAAGGGAACATTTCATGCAAAGATGGGCTCAATAAAGGACAGAAAAGGTATGGATCTAACAGAAACAGAAGATATTAAGAAGAGGTGGCAAGAATACACAGAAGAACTGTACAAAAAATGTCTTCACGACCTGGATAATCATGGTGGTGTGATCACTCATCTACAGCCAGACATTCTGGAATGTGAAGTCAAGTGGGCCTTAGAAAGCATCACTATGAACAAAGCTAGTGGAGGTGATGGAATTCCAGTTGAGCTGTTGACCCTAAAAACTCCATCTATGCTATATAGTCGTAATATCAGAGTCCAGCTAATTCCTTGAGTTTACACAATTACAGTTTTTGTGGTTCTTTCATACTTAAAATTTTTCCTCAAGGATTATTCAGTAATTTCTACTTTTACCAAGTAGTCTTTCTGTTTCCATCCACTTTCAGTAAATAGCCTCATTTTCAACTTTGTTTACTATTCATATTAAATGCAAATACTAAGAACAAAGCTAGTGGAGGTGATGGAATTCCAGTTGAGCTGTTTCAAATCCTGAAAGATGATGCTGTGAAAGTGCTGCACTCAATATGCCAGCAAATTTGGAAAACTCAGCAGTGGCCACAGGACTGGAAAAGGTCAGTTTTCATTCCAAATACAAAGAAAGGCAATGCCAAAGAATGCTCAAACTACCGCACATTTTGCACTCATCTCACATGCTAGTAAAGTAATGCTCAAAATTCTCCAGGCCAGGTTTCAGCAATACGTGAAACACAAACTTCCAGATGTTCAAGCTGGATTTAGAAAAGGCAGAGGAACCAGAGATCAAATTGCCAACATCTGGTGGATCATGGAAAAAGCAAGAGAGTTCCAGAAAAACATCTATTTCTGCTTTATTGACTATGCCAAAGCCTTTGACTGTGTGGGTCACAATAAATTGTGGAAAATTCTGAAAGAGATGGGAATACCAGACCACCTGACCTGCCTCTTGAGAAATCTGTTTCTTTTCACAGCTATTTGTAAGGCCTCCTCAGATAGCCATTTTGCTTTTTTGCATTTCTTTTCCATGGGGATGGTCTTGATCCCTGTCTCCTGTACAATGTCATGAACCTCAGTCCATAGTTCATCAGGCACTCTATCTATCAGATCTTGTCCCTTAAATCTATTTCTCACTTCCACTGTATAATCATAAGGGATTTGATTTAGGTCATACCTGAATGGTGTAGTGGTTTTCCCTACTTTCTTCAATTTAAGTCTGAATTTGGCAATAAGGAGTTCATGATCTGAGCCACAGTCAGCTCCTGGTCTTGTTTTTGCTGACTGTATAGAGCTTCTCCATCTTTGGCTGCAAAGAATAAAATCAATCTGATTTCGGTGTTGACCATCTGGTGATGTCCATGTGTAGAGTCTTGTGTTGTTGGAAGAGGGTGTTCTTAGGTAGGTGGAGCTAAATAAGGAAAGGATCACACCTTAAAGAGGTCTATGACCAGAACGGGGCAAAAAGTGCTGCTGTTGAGAAAGTTGCCCGATGTAGGGGCAGGAAGGCCGTGGGATCTCCAGGAAGCTCTGGTCTCGGTGTCTAATTTTAAAACTTGTCATTGATTAAGTGACATGCTAAGTGAGATGTATTGTTATTCATCTCAGCTCATTTTAATTCACCCAGTGTTTCTCCAAGGTAACATTTCCATGTTTTGGATGAGAAAACTGAGGGGCACAGAAGCTGAAGAGCTGGCCTGAGTTTTCGCAACCAATGAACAATGCTTCCAGAAATGAAGCTTTGGCCTGTCTTCCTCCAAATCTTTCTTTATTGACACCTTGCTGCTTCCCAACCCCTGGCTTTTAGTACCACATCTTGTTGTGGAAATTTAGATCCTGTGTGTAAAATAAATTTGGTGTACTGTTATTTGTATAAAGCATTGGGCAGGTGAACAGATAGCAATGGATTGATCCAAGAAATTTTGCCCAGAAAATGTTTATAAAAAAGGAACAGATGAAAGAATAGAGACTAAAACCTACGTTCTTTTTAAAAAATTTTTCCTTTAGATACCCAAGAGAGAAATAATGCTTCTGCCTGCCCTGTCTTCACTGATAAAAAGGTTTAATAGTTGGTCTTTATCAGTAACTCTCAATCTCCAGGTGACTTTCCCCAGAGGAACATTTAGTAATGTTTGGAGACATTGTCCAAACCAGACAACCAGTCTGGTTGTCACAGAACACGGTGGAGAGTGTGTGTCTAGGAAGCAGAGGTCAGGGCTGCTACTAAAACTACAAAGCTTGTGATCACCGCCCACAACAAAGAATTATCCAGCCAGATGTCCCTTATGCTGCAGTTAAGAAGCTGCAGTGTATAGCTCCAAAATGAAAATGCTTACAGTTAAACTCATATTGTCTATGAATTGTAATTGGCAGAAAATGGAAGTATATTTACGTTAACTTGAGTGAGAAAATAAACAATTTTCACGTGTAATCCCTTTTTAAAATAGCGTAGGCAGGCTGGGCAATGGCAACCCACTCCAGTACTCTTGCCTGGAAAATCCCATGGACGGAGGAGCCTGGTAGGCTGCAGCCCATGGGGTCGCTAAGGGTTGGACAGGACTGAGCAAATTCACTTTCACTTTTCACTTTCACACTTTGGAGAAGGAAATGGCAACCCACTCCAGTGTTCTTGCCTGGAGAATCCCAAGAACAGGGGAGCCTGGTGGGCTGCCATCTATGGGGTCGCACTGAGTTGGACACGACTGAAGTGACTTAGCAGCAGCAGCAGCAGGCAGGCTCTGGAGCTTCGCCACAGAGGTCCTGGAAAGGTGAGGGGAATCAGGAAGGCTTTGCTCATTTATGTAGCTAGGGTGGGCTTTCCGGTGGCCCAGTGGGTGAAGAATCTGCCTGCAGTGCAGGACACATGAGTTCTGTCCCTGGGTCAGAAAGATCCCCTGCAGGAGGGCATGATGACCCACTCCAGGATTCTTACCTGGAGAGTCCCATGGACAGAGGAGCCTGGCACACTGTGGTCCATAGGGTTGCAAAGAGTCAGACACAACTGAAGCAACTGAGCGTGCACACACACACATGACTAGGCTAAGCAGAGCAGTTCAGCTCACAGAAGATAAATGTAGGATAGCAAGTCTGTGGAGTGGACGAATATTCCAACAGGAGTATTTGCTCAAGTGAAAGAGCTCGGGCTTTGTTCTCTTTTGCCACTTGCTTGCCTGTGGTGCAGTACTGCAGTGCAACAGAATAAATTAGGAGTGGGCAGCAGTCTTCCATAAAACCAGCCATCAGAGGCAGAGGTGGAGGGGTGCTCTCTGCTCAGATGAGCAGCTGCAGAGTGTACCCTGTCTGTTGGCTGAGGGTGATGGCCGAGACGTTGCCAAGAAAGATGTATCTTCTTTCCAGTTAACCTTAAGCTGAGCAAGAACAGTTTGGCTCCACGCTAATTGTCATGAATAGGTGTGTTAGCATCACCTCTGGACACATCTAGATTGCAGAGTGGGGGTTCTGCTTGTATAAAGATGGTATTATAGTATTATTTTGGTTTGTGTTTTACATTTTATCTGAGTATTAATAAATAATCTCTTGCATGAGTTTTCTGGCAAGCTGCCAGACTTTCTCCGTAGATAACCATCTTCAGTGACTAAAGAGTTTCATAACTGCACAAGAGTCTTCAGCTACTGTATCACTCCATCCTTATCACATGGAACAGATTGGAACTTTTATCCATCTTGAGTGACTGAGACTACAGTCTGCCCCTGTTCATCAGCAGGTATCATCAGGAATAGGGTGGCAGTCCAGGTGAATTTCACGGAGGACCTTGATGCCAGCCACTGGTTTGGGAGCTGCTACATGGTGACCGAGGACTTCCCAGATGGCTCAGCGGTAAGAATCTGCCTGCAAAGGCTGGAGATGCAGAAGATGTGGGTTTGATTCCTGGGTTGGGACGATCCCTTGAAGGAGGGCATGGCAACGCACTCCAGCGTTCTCACCTGGAGAGTCCCATGGACAGAGGGGCCTGGTGGGCTGCAGTCCGTGGGGTCACAAAGAGTCAGACACGACTAAGCAACTGACAACAGGTGCATGTGCTCACATTCAGAGACCTATCAGGTATCTTAGACCAGGTGCCAGCGTCCTTCTCCAAACACAGAAAAAACAAAAAAGAAAGAAACTGTCACACATACTCAGCAGTAGCATTTCCATGTTAAATAAAAATAGTTACTCCTATAAAATAGCAGCCAAGTTAAGTAATATGTAGAATAAACCAAAAGAGAGCCAGAAAACCGTTCTGAGAATATGAAGCTTCTAACAGTCTTTCTTGTTTTTCACTTCCAATTAAAACAAATGCTGTTGTTCTAGCACATTCCTCACTATTAAAGAGTAAACCTGTATGTTTCATAACAACACCTCAGGTATCCCAGAGGCCAAAATTCCAGTCATCTTATACATCTGGAGTGACATGGAACCCAGAGGATTAAAGGGGCAGGTGATTTTTAAAGTGTGTCTAACAGGAAAAACAAAACAAAACAGCCCAGAGCATCCAGCATTCATTAAAGCCATCAGACCAAAACCTGTTGGATTGGGCCCAAGATGGTGCTGGCACTTAATGGTTTCTTGGTTTGATGTTCAGGAAGACTAGAGATCCTTCAGTGAATTTTCAGGGTCATAAAAGGCAAACCAAACCACACCAACATTCAAGACAGGATGGATAGAGGAGAATGGCAAAAAACAAAGGCAGTGAGTGGTGAATATTACAAGTGGTGGAAACAGACATTGACTCTAGGAAAACAATTAGATATAAGGACAGATACCAGATACTAAAGCTGCAGGGCTTAGCCTTACTAACAGCTCAGGACAGTCAGGCAGTCTTGCAGGAGGCTTGTGAGAGTGTAACGGTGGTGGAGTATCCGCTGCAGTGCAGGAGCCCCAGGAGATGTGGGTCCAATCCCTGCATTGGGAAGATCCCCTGGAGGAGGGCGTGGCAACCCACTGCAGTATTCGTGCCTGGAGAATCTCATGGACAGAGGCGCCTGGCAGGCTATAGTCCATAGGGTCCCAAAGAGTTGTCCATGACTGAAGCAATTTAGCATGCATGCATCAGGCAGTGAGTACAAGAAGTATTTAGATGGAAATGATAATGCCTTTCTTTTTAAAAATTATTTTTATTTATTCATTTTTAATTTTGGGTGCACTGGGTTTTTGTTGCTGAGCACCAAAGAATTGGTGCTTTTGGACTGTGGTATTGGAGATGACTCTTGAGAGTCCCTTGGACTGCAAGGAGATCAACCAAGTCAATCCCAAAAGAAATCAGTCCTGAATATTCATTGGAAGGACCGATGCTGAAGCTGAAGCTCCAGTTCTTTGGCTACCTGAAGTGATCAGCTGACTCATTGGAAAAGACCCTGATGCTGGGAAAGATTGAAGGCAGGAGGAGAAGGGGACGACAGAGGACAAGATGATTGGATGGCATCACAGACTCAATGGACATGAGTTTAAGCAAACTCTGGGAGCTGATTGACAGGGAGGCCTGGCATGCTGCAGTCCTTGGGGTCGCAAAGAATCAGACGTGACTGAGCACTGAGCGACTGAACTGAACAGTCTTTGTTACGGCACAGGCTTTTCTGTAGTTGCGGAGAGCGGGGACTACTCTAGTTACAACGTGTGGGCTTCTCATTGCAGTGGCTTTTCTTGTTGCAAAGCATGGGCTCGGTAGTTATTGGCACACAGGCTTAGTTGCCCTGAGACATGTGGGAATCTTTCCAGATCAAAGATCAAAACTGTGTCCCTTGAATTGGCAGGCAGATTCTTAACCACTGGATCACCAGGGAAGTCCTGATATTACCTTTCTTTAAAGAACACCTCATTTGTGCCACACCCTGCACTAGGAGTTGGAAAACAGACTCAGAAAGATTGCCCAAGATGGTACACGTGTAAATTGCTGTGTTAGAGTTGAAACGTGGTAGCACCAACGGTCATGTATTTACTAGCATCCACACCACCTCCTGGGACTTTTTAGAATGGCATTGTGGGAATCCTGGCAGTCATCAAGTTCTCCTGTGTGAGGAAGTCATTTCACAAAGAGAGAGAGATGCTGTGTCAGAATATGCCATTACTTGGTAAATATTGAATGAATTTCAAGCGGCTATATTGCCAAGGAATTATATGTCAGAGCTTGGAAGGTGATACAGAGCAGAAATGCTGTTCTAGGCAAAGTGCATCTCAGACTTTCTCTAGGAATAAATCAGGTTCTGTGTGTGTCTTTGGTTCAACTTAATTGAAATGGTAATTTTTTTATCTTATGCTTGCAAGTTTCCTTTCTGTCCTCAGAAGGTGGGAAGTGTTGTTGTTCTGTCACTAAGTCCTGGCTGACTCTTTGTAACCCCATGGACTGCAGCATGCCAGGCCTCCCTGTCCCTCACTGTCTCCCAGAGTACGCCCAAGTTCATATCCATTAAATTGGTGATGTCACCCAACCTTCTCATCCTCCATTGCCCTCTTCTCCTTTTGTGAGTGTGCTAAGTCGCTTCAGTCGTATCCGACTCTTTGTGACCCCGTGGACTGTAGCCGGCCAGGCTCCTCTGTCCGTGGGATTCTCCAGGCAAGAGTACTGGAGTGGGTTGCCATGCTCTTCTCCAGGGGATCTTCCTGACCAGGGATTAAGCCTGTGGCTCCTGCATTGCAGGCAGATTCTTTACCGCTGAGCCACCAGGGAAGCCCCACTGAGATGTTTACAGAAGAGCACTAGTCAGGAGGGCAAAAATGTTAACTTAATGAACAAACTTCAGTCTGTTTGGGAGATGTTTTCCAGTATCTACCAGGAGAGATGCCTTAGTCCAAAAGTCTTGGAATTTTGATAAAACAAGGGCATTCGGGACTGGAACACACGTGTTCCCCTCTTCTCCCATGCGCAGGTGAAGCTGGGTGGCAGAGAGTTGGGAAGGAGATGTATCGAGCGCCTGGATGGTCCTTTCTGTCTCCAAGGCCGGAGCCTGTCTTGGGTCAGAGCCACGGCAGCAGCAACATCTGTTCTGCTCTAACTTTCTGTTTCCTCCTATTCTCTCTTGATCTGAGCTTTTAAACTGCCTTTTAAGAAAGGAACAGCAATGGGTGTGTATGTGCCTTCAGCTGTTTTTAATTCTCTCCCAGGCCGCCTCTCTCCAAATAAATGACACGTTGTAGAAGGTGTTTTACAGCCTGACTTGTTAATCAATCCAGATTGTTCGGTAACAAAACCTTACATGGCAATCAAGGTTAAAAGACCAAATCACAAGAAATGTGCATTCGATAAACATAGTATCGTTTATATAAGAAGAAACCTTCTTCTTCTTCTTAAGGATTGCGTGCATGCCCAGCTGTGTCCGACTCTTTGTGACCCTATGGACTGTAGCCTGCCAGGCTCCTCTGTCCATGAGGATTTCCCAGACAAGAATACTGGAGTGGGTTGTCATTTTCTTCTCCAGGGAGTCTTCTTGACCCAGGATTGTAGCTGCATCTCCTGCGGTTCTTGGATTGGCAGGCAGATTCTTTGCCACTGAGCTACTCAGGAAGCCCTCTTCTTCCTAAAGTACCTTCTAATTTTAAAATTCTAAAATTTTCTTACAGTTGAAGGGTATGTTGCTTTCTTCTTGGGCTATTGGAATTTTCCTTGGTTGGTGGAATTAGTTTGTCTTCATGGATTCTACTATGAACAAGTGAATAAATAATACAAAGTTAATAGAATCTACTCATTTTCTCTTTCCCAGGGATTCAGGACTGAATGTCTATAGAGCACCATATAACCCCTCACTTAACATCATTGTGTTCAATTATTTTCAGTAACTGCAAGATGCACTATCATGATAGATAAAACAGTTTCTTTAAGCATTCATAATTTTCTGAACTTCATTTGAAAAACTTACAAAAAGTATTTCTTTCCTTCTTTTCAGATGGGGAAATGATGATCAAGGTCACAGTTTATCCTGCCAATGTCAAGAGGATGTCATTATCCTTGTTACTTTGTGATTGATGAATACGTTGGTTAATTGCTGACTTGTTGCCAATGAGTTAATTGATAGGCACAGAGGATCTAGCTATTAACATAGAAGTAACAAGCACACAGTAAAGTGCTACAGAGCAGATCCATGAGCGCTGTCCACAGCCCCACTCAGGATGGGTGCACAAGAGATACAAGAAGTGCATACCCAGCTTCTGAACAGGGATAAACTGGAGGCTCCTTTGGCAATTATTTCCCCACAGCTTACTGAGTCGCTGCATGTAATGTTAGGAGACCGACACGAGGTGGCGCTATCTCACCAGTGTTCTCTCTCATCCGCGTGCTGAAGCCTGCTGGGCTGCGCTCTGGAATGCGACATCTATTGTCCCGTGTTTGCTAATCTGGTTTCGGCAAAAGCTTTCAGTTCTCATCACGTTTTTCTGGCTTTTTATATCTCCTTTCTTCTGCTTTTCTTTAGTTCTTGAGAATCTGGGCCAATGATAGGCTTAGAAATGGTGGTCATTGTGGTGGTAATAGTCATACTAGACAATTTAAAGAGAAAGGTGTAGATCCTGACCTTTTACTGAAGGCTTATTATGTGTTAAGGACTTTTCAAGTGGTACTTCTAAGACTGCTGGGAACTCTACACGGTTGCCGTCATATTATGAACAAAGAAACCAAGGTTCAGAGAACTGATGCAACTTTCCCAAGGATCCCCAACAAGTAGGCAATAAGCACAACATGAACCCGGGTTTATGTAATGTCAAGGCACTGATGCTCTTTGAATCATTCCTGGAACTTGAACATGGGGTGTAGTGAGAAAAACAGAAAGAGGCTAGATGTCGTGAAGTTCATAATCTGAAGGAGGAACTAGAGTAAATGAACTAAATTATTTGCAATATAATTTTTAAAACACAGTGGCTTATTTATAAATTCATAAAGTTTATAAAGGGTCTAAGATTATTGGGGACACTTACGAGGAACAGAGTCAAAAAGACATTCTGAAATCGACTCTTCTTGAGTTTTTTTGTAAGGGATGTAGTTGTGAAGATGAGAGCAGGGTAGGGAGGGCAGGGGAAAAAAGGCAGATATTCTTGAGTTTATCCCCAAACTTATGGATCCTTAGGGTCTTAACAGGTGGTACTAGTGGTAGAAACCCTGCCTGCCAGTGTAGGAGACATAAGAGGCTTGGATTGGATCCCTGGGTTGGGAAGATCTCTGGAGGAGGGCGCGGCAACCTACTCCAGTGTTCTTGCCTGGAGAGTCCCATGGACAGAGCAGCCTGGCAGGCTATAGTCCATGAGGTCGCAGAGTCGGACACGACTGAACCAGCTTAGCATGAAAGTTTTGTGTCATGACACCTTCATTTGCTCTCTGTCCTTTGGGGTGAAGTCTCAGCTAGAGCCATGGTCACAGGGGAGGGAGACCTAAGTAAAATATTTTAAGGGCTAAAGAGACCCAACTCTCCCCAGTTATTTATCACACAGAACCTTATGAACAGAAAGAACCAGCAATCTCATAATACTAAAACAAACTAATGTTAATTTGCTTGGTGCCTTGCGTGCATCACTGTATTTTACATTTTCTTTCTTTATTTTTTGTTGAAATGCAGTTAATTTAGAATGTGTTAGTTTCAGGTGTACAACAAACTGATTCAGTTATATATACGTATATTCTTTATCATGTTCCTTCCCATTCTGGTTTATTACAAGATATTGAATATAGTTCCCTATGCTATACAATGGGACCTTGTCTATTATTTGCATTGTATACATAGTGTATGTATCTGCTAATCCCAAACTCCTAATTTATCTCTTCCCCCCTCCCCACTTCCCTTTGGTAATGTTTTCTATGTCTGAGACTTGCTTTTTTATAAGTCAGTTCATTTCTGTCATACTTCAGATTCCACATGTAAGTGATCTCATGTACTATTTGTCTTTCTCTTTCTGACTGACTTCACTTAGTGTAATAATCTCTGGATCCATCCATATTGCTGCAAATGGCATTATTTCATTCTTTTTTAATGGCTGAGTAGTATGGCAACCCACCCAGCGTTCTTGCCTGGAGAATCCCAGGGACGGGGGAGCCTGGTGGGCTGCCGTCTGTGGGGCCGCACAGGGTTGGACACGACTGAAGCGACTTAGCAGCAGCAGCAGCGTTCCATTGGCCTTCCTGGTGACTCAGTGATAAAGAATCCGCCTGCCAATGCTAGAGACACAAGAGACCTGGGTTCAGCCCCTGGGTTGGGAAGATCTCTTGTAGTAAGAAATGGCAACCCACTCCAGTATTCTTGCCTGGGAAATCCCATGGATAGAGGAGCCTGGCGGGCTATAATTCATGGTGTTGCAAGAGAGATACAACTTGGTGAGTTGTTCCATATATATATGCATGCTGTGTGCTGAGTCTCTTCAGTTGTGTCCAGCTCTTTGCCTGCCAGGCTCCTCTGTCCATGGGATTCTCCAGACAAGAATACTGAAATGTGCTGCCATACCCTCCTCCAGAGGATCTTCTAGACCCAGGGATTGAACCTGCCACTCTTATATCTCTTGTGTTGGCAGGCAGGTTCTTTACCACTGACACCACCTGGGAAACCCATATTTTTGTGTGGATATATAGATAGATAGGTAGGTATAGACATAGATGAGTGCTAAGTTGCTTCAGTCGTGTCTGACTCTTTGCCACCCATTGGACTGTAGCCCACCAGGCTCTTCTGTGCATGGAATTCTCCAGGCAGGAATACTGGAGTGGGTGACTATTTCTTCTCCAGGAGATCTTCCTTGCCCAGGGATTGAGCCCAGGTCTCTTGCATTGCAGGCAGATTCTTTACCGTCCAAGCCACTAGAAAAACAAATATATATATATATATTTCCATGGACATTTAGGTTGCTTTTATGTCTTGGCTATTGTAAATAGAGCTGCTATGGATATTAGGGTTCATGTATCTTTTCAGGGATTGAACTTGGGCCTTTAGCAGTGAAAGCACCAAGTCCTAACCACTGGACTGTTAGGGAATTCTCTATCTTTTTGAATTAGAATTTTCTCTGGATCTATGCCCAGGAATGGGATTGCAGATGACATGGTAACTCTAGTTTTTTAAAGAATCTTCATATGTTCTCCATAGTGGCTGCACCAATTTACATTCCCATCAACAGTGTATTCTATCTTAATACAACTCAATAAAATGTGCAGTAAATTGATATTCCCTCAGGATGTCAAGCTTAGGCAGGTTCAGTAACTCACCAGAGGGCACACAGCTAGCAAGTAAGTAGTGAAGCTGGGATTCCATCCAAACTAGCAGATCAAAGAGCCTAGCTTTTAACCTTTAAACACAGGACTTCCACTTCACATGCTACATTGTTGTTCAATCACTCAGTCAAGTCTGACTCTTTGAGACCCCATGGACTGCAGCACCCCAGGCCTCCCTGTCCTTCACCTTCTCCCAGAGTTTGTTCAAAGTCGTGTTTGTTGAGTCAGTGATGCCATCCAACCATCTCATCCTCTGTTGTCCCCTTCTCCTGCCTTCAGTCTCTCCTAGCATCAGGGTCTTTTCTAATGAGTCAGCTCCTCACATCAGGTGGCCAAAGTATTGGAGCTTCAGCTTCAGCATCAATCCTTCCAATGAAGATTCAGGATTGATTTCTTTTTTTTTTCTTTAATTAATTTTTATTTTTTAGTTTGTTTTGCTTTACAATACTGTATTCGTTTTGCTATACATTGACATGAATCAGCCACGAGTATAAATGAACTCCCAATCCTGACCCCCACCTCCCCCCTCCCGCCCCACACTCTCTCTCTGGATTATCCCCGTGCATCAGTCCCAAGAATCCTGCATCCTGCATCAAATCTGGACTGGCGATTCGATTCACTTATGATATCACACATGTTACACTGCCACTCTGCCAACCCATCCCAAACGGCCTTTTGGACTCTGCAGGATTGATTTCTTTGAGGATTGACTGGTTGGATCTCCTTGCAGTCCAAGGGACTCTCAAGAGTCTTTTCCAACACCACAGTTCAAAAGCATCAATTCTTCAGCCTTCTTTATGGTCCAACTCTCACATCTATAGATGACTACTGGAAAAACCATAGCTTTGACTAGATGGGCCTTTGTTGGCAAAGTAATGTCTCTGCTTTTTCATATGCTGTCTAGGTTTGTCATAGCTTTTCTTCCAAGGAGCAAGTGTCTTTTAATTTCATGACTCTAGTCACTGTCCACAGTGATTTTGGAGCCCAAGAAAATCGTCTATCACTGTTACCACTGTTATTCAGTAGAAAGGCCAAGGTTTTAAAGAATGGTCCAGGCTGAGAAATAAGAATTACTGTCTTTTAACAGTGAATTCATAGATGGTAAATAATGATTTTAGAGCCCAGAACTGCTCCCACTGAAACAGCCATGAGGTGCAGTCTGAGGTCCAAAAGGTAATGGAATGCTGTGCAAAGAGAAAATGCTATCTCCCGCCCCACACTCTCTCTCTGGATTATCCCCGTGCATCAGTCCCAAGAATCCTGCATCCTGCATCAAATCTGGACTGGCGATTCGATTCACTTATGATATCACACATGTTACACTGCCACTCTGCCAACCCATCCCAAACGGCCTTTTGGACTCTGCAGGATTGATTTCTTTGAGGATTGACTGGTTGGATCTCCTTGCAGTCCAAGGGACTCTCAAGAGTCTTTTCCAACACCACAGTTCAAAAGCATCAATTCTTCAGCCTTCTTTATGGTCCAACTCTCACATCTATAGATGACTACTGGAAAAACCATAGCTTTGACTAGATGGGCCTTTGTTGGCAAAGTAATGTCTCTGCTTTTTCATATGCTGTCTAGGTTTGTCATAGCTTTTCTTCCAAGGAGCAAGTGTCTTTTAATTTCATGACTCTAGTCACTGTCCACAGTGATTTTGGAGCCCAAGAAAATCGTCTATCACTGTTACCACTGTTATTCAGTAGAAAGGCCAAGGTTTTAAAGAATGGTCCAGGCTGAGAAATAAGAATTACTGTCTTTTAACAGTGAATTCATAGATGGTAAATAATGATTTTAGAGCCCAGAACTGCTCCCACTGAAACAGCCATGAGGTGCAGTCTGAGGTCCAAAAGGTAATGGAATGCTGTGCAAAGAGAAAATGCTAGTGATCGCTGATTTATTTTTCCCTTTCTCCTCTGACTCTGGCCCACAGAAAGGCTACCTTGGTTTGCTGATGAGAGGTGGCGCTCTTCACCAAAAGATCATCACAGCAAGTCTGCCAGTTGGGCATGAGGCTTCCCATTTATTACTTCTTTTTAACCGGCCACAGTTGTTCAGTATAAATCAACGTGGGATGCATAGATAATCTCAAAAAGAGATTATCAAGGTACCACATTCCTGAGATGATAAACTTCATTCAGAATTAAAAGAAGGAGGAGGAGACGAAAAAGGAAGAGGAGGGAAAAGCAGGATGGGAAGTGAGGGGAAGTCTTCAAAAGACTTACAATGTTTCAAGAAATGTTGGAATTCTTATAGGCCACGTTTAAATTAATTTGGAAATTTGGGCCCCAAATTAATGTGACAAAGAGATGGGTTTCAAGGTCTTTAGTTCCGCAAGAGGAGGGAATTGGGTTTTTAGGACCTGTCAACCACGGCTCTAGGCTACTAAACATCAGCATTCAAATGATGCTCTAATGAAGAAAATCATATCCATGGAGACTTTCAAAGGTACAAGTGTTTTTTTGTTAAAAAAAAAAAATCTTTAGTCTTAGGAATAGAAATTCAAAACTTAGGATTTAGTAAACTGCGACTCAAATTTAACACAGAACTCCCAGAAAGCAGGGCACAAGGATTTGGTGCCCTGGTTTAAACTGACGATATTGCGGGTTGCATCTTTCTATACCCTTTGAAAGATGAATCTGTTCATGGTCATGAGGAGAAAGTGTTGGAGTTTTTCCTTGGCCTGGAGCTAAAATGGACTGCCACTGTTTTCACTTTATAAACCGGGTCAGCTCCTCAGCTTACAGAACACTATCTCCAGTTTGTCTGAACTTCTCCAAAGATGAAGAGCTCAGTGTCTCTCATAGCCACCTAGGACAGTGCTGCTTCTTAGAGCATTCCACTTATGTTAAAGGGAGATTTACTTCCTTGCTTTTTTTTTTGTAATTCATCAACAAAATAATACTTCAAAAAGCATTTTTGAGCACTTGCCACATGTCCGGCCCTGTTAGGCTTTAGGAATAAACAGATAAGGGGATTACATATAGTTCAACTGATTTGGTGGAATTTATTGTCCAATTTGATGAACCTCAATTTTTTCCATCTCATCATCTTAAGTAGGTCAGACTCTCAGGATAACGATGGCATTCTGCTGCAGTGACATTAGCATCTCAGCAGAGATGTAACCTAAAGAATTCTCTAAGTGTCTCTGCATGCCACCACACCCCCACTGAAGAATCACTGCTGTGATGGTTCTGCATTCCTCCAGAAGTCCAGTCCTATGTCAACAGGGTGGCAGGTCAAATATCTGAAGACAGCTGTCACATAGCCTTCTCTCTGTCCCAGTCAATTCTTTCAGCTACACATGCTACTGTTTTCAAAATACAATTATTATCTTTCTGCAGCAAAGATGGTGCTTTAAAAAAAAAAAAAAAAGCAGTTGATAGTAGCAGTAAATGCATCCATTCCTGTGGTATGTGAACTGAACCTATCAGGCCAAGCCAGTAGCTGAGCGGGAGCGGAGATGCTGAGCATGGAGGACCGTGAGCTGCAAGCAGTGCCCAGCAGTCGTGGCTTTTCACCTGGAACTGACTTAAGTGTGGGAAGGACGTGGATTAGAAAACAGGGAGATGGAGGTACCCACTGTCCCATCTTCTTGTCTTCCTTTGTTATAAGGCACGACAGATTATTGCTGGATGGGGGTCAGCAAGGAGGTAGAAGAAAGCCTATTCTGTACTGATTGGCAAAACCTAAAATTTAAAGAGAGAGGAAGAAGAAGAAAAGACAAGCGAAGATAAAAATCATTCCAGCTCATACAGCTGGAATGTTTATAATGTAAAGAGACAGCAGCATTAAAGGATTAGGCCCCACTGCCTGATTAACATCATTTGATCTTTCGCTATTGAAAAGACCCTGTGTATTTTCAAAGGCAGTGGGCTTCTTAAATAAAACCAGGAGTCTGGGTTAGCAGAAAGCTGTTAGAAAACAACTCATTTTCTGTTTAGTAATCTTTTTCCTTGCCCTACCTGCTTCCTCGTCTTTAGTTTCTTTCTCTGTTATTGGGAGATACATCTGAATCTGAAAATTGGGGCGCAGGGACGTGATTTGTCAAAAACAAACATAAAAACACTGTGACCTAGATTGGTCAGGTCGTATTTTTCTCCATGAATGTCATCAGAGGGGAACTTCTTTTTATGTTTTGTCCTAAGTTTAGTGTTTCATCCTTTACTCTCCATCTGCAAAATTCCCTGTACAGTTTCAGTGGGAAAAGATGAGCACATAATTACAAGATAGTGTTTTCAAGACACACTTTCTATCGTTTTTCTGCTTTTTTTCTTTTTTTTTGCAAGTTTCCAGTAACCTTGATGCCCCTACTGAATTAGATGGATCATCAGATAGTTGATGCCTTCCATTGGCCAACTTGGCGAAGCATATTTGTGGGGGGAATAGCAGTGTCTCCGCGTCCACACTGTCATTCCAGGGTGGCCGGGCGATGGGGTGGGGAGGGCCTCTGGTCATTCGGGGGGGACCCAGCGGTCGTCATAACTAGTTCAGTCTCTGTGGCCCATTCAGCTCTTGGCATCGCTGCCAAGCCAGCCAACAAAGGAGCATTGTAATCCTGACAGTTTCCCAGCATTGACTGGACAGGCGCAGACCACCAACCAGCTCCTTTCGCGTCTACTGTTCACAAGTGAGACCATGAATAGAAAAAAGTCAGTGGCAAAAATCCCACATCCTGCTGAAGTTGGTGTGTGGATGCTTTTCTCCCAAGTGAGTCTCCCTCAGACTGGTGATCCTTGTACCTGTTTCTGCTTTTTGGTCTGTTTTTAAATACAATTAGCTTGAATGGTAAGACATAATCCTCAGCGACCCTACCAAACAATTAGGTTTGAGTTTTGAAAAATAAGCATTTGCATGCAAGACTTTGAAGAAGGGGAAGTATAACAGAAATAAAAGTTCATGATAAGCTTGAGATAAGAAGCAATACTTCCAACTAATACAAGGGGCTATGGTGAGTCTTAAGAAGTTGAATTTGGGGGAACAGACTTGGGTTTCCAGAAATAGAATGGAATCATTTGAACTCATTTGTGTTTTTAGATGTGCACCCAAAAGCCTGCCCTTTCATTAGACCAGGCCAAGGACTTCTACACTCTTGATTTTAAGAATAGCAAGAAATAAAATGTTTCAGAACAAAGTAAATACAGAGAGATTTATCATGACTCTACCATTAATTGAGGGCATCTGTGGTGGCTCACATGGTAAAGAATCCGCCTGCAATGCAGGAGACCCGGGTTCGATTGCTGGGTTGGGAGGATCCCCTGGAGAAGGGAATGGCTACCCACTCCAGTATTCTTGCCTGGGGAATTCCATGGATAGAGGAGCCTGGGGGTTACAGTCCATGGGGTCACAAAGAGTCGGACATGACTGAGTGACTAACACACATGCACTATGAACCTAAGCTTTGAGTTAGACCCAGGTTTGTAACACCAGCCTTAGAGCAAGGCTGGAGGCAGGAGGTGGAGAGACACATGGGGATTTGCTCCAGGTTCCAGATTTTGTTCATTTATTTATTAAAATTATTTTTATATTTGTATAGTGATCTAAGACCTGTGATCTTTAAAAAAATTTTTTTAATTTATTTTGGCAGCACCATATGTGGGATCTTAGATCCCTGGCTGGGATCGAACCTGCACCCCCTGCATTGGAAACAGGGCGTCTTAATCGATGGACTGCCAGAGAAGTCCCTGGGTTCTGCATTTTAGAAATCTCTATTCTGGCCTCTGGGCATCGCATCAAGGAGTGTTCAGGTCAAGGAGCAGACTCCCCTGGCACCCACTCAGCCTTTAGGCCATCATCCAGTTACCAGGGACAATGTCTTGCTCTGCTGCCCAACCTGTTTCCAGTCTTCTCAGGCCTCTTTCTTTCTTTCCAGGTCTGTTTTCCGGAAAGTGCATTGCACCACTGGGAATCACTTGTAGGCTGAAGTGGGGGCCAAGACAGGCATTTGTGGGAGCATGAGGGGAGCTTGACTTTACAGACGGCGCAGAAGAATCGTGAAGACTGAGAATGTTTAGCACAGTGTCTTAGCATTCAGTGGACCCCCTGCAAACATGATTTCTGATACAGTCCTTGAGTACCTTATTACGTATTTTCTACTTTGAGAGAGAGAAAATAAGCATGAGAATACAAGCTTCTACAGGGGCGGGGGTAGGGTGCCATTTTAATATTTGGTGTCCAAAATGGGATATTCTTTTCAGTAACTTGGCTGTTGTCCTGGCCCAATTCCAAGTGCTCTATATTCAAGCCAATTACATTCCTCCCCCACTGGATAAATTATTCTTCACCTCCCCCATAAAAATCATCATGTTATACTTGGGAAACAAAATAGCTTCTGTATTCTACCAAACATTCAAAAAGATGGTTATATCTCAGTACATAGTGTATTTCTGTCTGTGACTGGTTTGGAGTTGCACTGGAGTTTATTAGAGTGAGATGTGAGTCTTAGGTCCACGATACTTCTGAATAGTAATAGATTCCATATCAAATGGAGAAATATCACACGATAGTCTCTTGGTGACTTAAGAGGAGACAAATTGTTGTTTTTAGATTTATTGATTATTTATTTTTGGCTTCAGAAGTTGCAGCACGTGGGCCCTGGAGTGTGTGAACCACAGTAGTTGTGGTTCACAGGCTTCGTTGCTCTGCAACGATCTTCCCCGATCAGGGATCAAACCCATGTCTCCTACATTGGCAGCAGAATCTTAACCCCTGGACCACCAGGGAAGTCCTTCTGATACGAATCTTCGGGTTGAGGCTCAGCAAATGTGAGCTGTTGAGCTTACCTCTAAACCATTGAGTTCTCAAGAGAGGTCTTTATTTGCGTCATTGCTCTGACCCTTTACAATGCCAGCAGCCTGAGCATTCACGAAACAGGTTCTCAAGTCTTGTTGCATATTTGCCTCCAATAACGAAGAGCTGTGATTTTAAGATAAAACTGTTGAAACTGGAAAGAAAAACATTGACAGTTGTTAAGAAGTCACTATCTTTTTTTTTTCTGTTCCTTTCTCTGAGTTTAGCATCACCGAGGTCTAAAATCCCTTTTGGTGATCGATGTAGGGAAGTGGCTTTCATTTCTTGAGATCACAGAGCATGTGACCAGACAAAAGTGGCAAATTTCCATGAGGAAAGGACACTTCAGGGCCCAAGGCATAGCTAGGAGCACAAGTGGCTCTCCTTTGAGGAATATTCCAAGAAATATCCCGAGATCTAAACTGTACTTGGTTTTTAATGATTTCAAGCAAGAGACAATTCTCACCAAGAGGATTGCCTTTCCCTGCCTTGTTCCTGTTTGGAATGGACCTTGTTATTGTAAATTGTTTGCCCGGCCGCTGTGTTCCTGGCTCAGCACTCCTTGCTCCTCTGTGCTTGCTTCAGTGGAGAAGGCGGTCAGCAAACTCTGCTGCCCTTATGGACTTATTGAATTATTGTTTCTGTGCAGGCTGAGGTCACCCAGGTCTGTGACTTTCCCCTTCTGACTTTGCTTTTTAAATTCTCATTCTGAAATAATTTTTCTCATTCCGCACGTCCCCTGCTAAAGTCAAGGAGATAATAAAAGTAATTACATGGGTTGTTCAGGCCCAAATAGCTGTTTGGGAAAGGAAGGACTTTAATGATTCAATGAAAAATAGTGATTTCATCTGACTGATTCTGAAAAATCATTGCAATTATTTGTCTTTGCTGTGTATCTACAAAAGTATAGTTTTCTTTTTTTTTTTTTTACATGTGTTCTTTTATTCATCCTTTCAGTTCAGTTCAGTTCAGTTGCTCAGTCATGTCCGACTCTTTGTGACCTCATGGACCGCAGCACGCCAGGCCTCCCTGTCCATCACCAACTCCCAGAGTTTATCCAAACTCAAGTCCATTGAGTCAATGATGCCCTCCAACCATCTCATCCTCTGTCGTCCCCTTCTCCTCCTGTCCTCAATCTTTCCTAGCATCAGGGTCTTTTCAGATGAGTCAGCTCTTCGCATTAGGTGGCCAAAGTATTGGAGTTTCAGCTTTAGCATTAGTCCTTTCAGTGAACACTCAGGACTGATTTCCTTTAGGATGGACTGGTTGGATCTCCTTGCAGTCCAAGGGACTCTCAGGAGTCTTCTCCAACACCACAGTTCAAAAGCATCAATTCTTTGGCACTCAGCTTTCTTTATAGTCCAATCTTACATCCTTTACAATGTTTAATTTTTTACATTTAAGTATTGTTGACTTACTGAACTTTTAATTTTTTAAAAAAGTTATTACTCATAGAGAATGAATCAACGGTTGCCAAAGGTAGAGGGTAGTGAGTGAGAGAAATGGAAGAAGGGGGTCAAAGGGTAAAAAGAAAAAAAATTATGTATAGATGAGGAAAAAAGTTAGTGCCTTAATCTCTTTGCAAGAATTGGTGGTAAGGTTTACATTAGAGTATCATCCCACTTATTGTCATTTTGCATACTAGGTAAGCCTTTCTCCAAACTGAACTCAAACAGTTGAATAGAATTTTTTACTATGATAAGAATCTAAATGGTATGCTGTGCAATGGTGTTCAGCCTGATTTTGGAATTATACCTAATTTCTCAAGGTATGTCTCTCTATGGATGATAAACTATGGACATGGAAAGAAAGTCTCTGTTTCCAGTTTCTCTAGCACGTTGATATGCTCTGTACATGCTAGATATTCAATCAGTTTCATGCTTTAATAAGTTAACAAGGAATTAAGAGTGCTGACTAAACTGACTCATTAATAGTTAAGTTAAATAACCAGTGAGTTGCAATCTAATTAAAAGAACGTCGGTTAATTTTGTAGTGGACACCTGAGGAAAACCTGCCGGTTTGATAGGTACTAGAAAAGTGAAATCAGAGGCAATACGAACATCATTTGTAACCCTTGATAAGTGTTTTGAAGTCAGATCTAAGTTTGCAGCATGAAATGGCCATTTACTAGCTATGTGCCTTGGGATGAATTTCTTAATATTTTTAACTTTGTAGTGCCTAAATTTCCTCATCAGGAAAATGAAAACAATATTATTGCTGTAGTGTATATAAAGTGATTAGCATAATGCTTGGAATAAAATCAGTACTCAAGGAATAGAAACTCATGCTTTTATTAAGAAAGCATTATCATTTTCTGTCCTACCTCGTAAGTAAGACTGTCTTATATGTGCGTACTGCATGCAAAGTCACTCAGTCATGTCCAGCTCTTGTGACCCCATGGACCGTAGCCCACCAGGCTCCTCTGTCCATGGGATTCTCCAGGCAAGAATACTGGAGTGGGTTGCCATGCCCTCCTCCAGGGGATCATCCCAACCCAGGGATTGAGCCCTCATCTCTTAAGTCTCCTACATTGGCAGGCGGGTTCTTTACCACTAGTACCACCTGGGAAGCCCCATCTTACATGTACACTCCCTTTAAAAAAATCTCTCCAAATTAAAAAAACAAAACCCAAAAAAAACAACAGAAAAATAAAACATGAACTTGTGGGGAAACTTGCATATTGAATTACTCACCTTTGTTGAAGCCTCCAGGATGGTGCACCAGGAATTTAAAATTTCCTTTAAGTTTTGTGAGCTTTGCTGTACTGGGATGCGTGAAAAAGAGGGAGGAATAATTATCTGCTCAGAGCCAGCGTCTCTTTCTGGTCCCCATAGTTCTCTCGGTGCATTATTCCCGTTATTTTGGCTCGAAACTGTGACTTTGGGTGGTTCTACTCTTTCAGTCACTGTGATCTCTTACCAAGGCTTTTCCTTTCTGTTCCCATATCTGCCGCCATAAGCAGCGTTTAGATCACATCATGAGCAGCTTTGAGCATGGTGGGTGTGGCCCTCTCTCCCCAGCCCCTGCCCACGCTGGGTCCCCTGACCATCCCCCTGCCTGGGATGGGATTGCTGCAGGAGGGCATGCGTTAAGCCTGTTTCAAGAGCGGTTCTGAGCCCTCTGCCTCTTGCAGACGTTGCTCTCGTGTCTCCGAGCTGCCCTTCTCAGTCTCTCCCCGTTGCACTCACCATGAGAATGGTAGGCCGAGGAGGTCTGAGAATCACAAGACTTCTTGGCATTCTTTGGTGGTGGTTCTAATCCTGCTTCCACTTACGCAGAATTCTCCACACAGTTTGTCCTTTTGGCCTCAAGCAAGAGATGTCAAGACTTAGACAAGCCTGAGAATCAAGACTCTGCAGTATTAAAGGACGTGATTTCGCTGGGCCTGGTCCTCTGTACAGCTTCTCTTGGGACTTCTCAGTGGTGGGCTCAAGGGCATGCGGACTTCCGTAGTTGTGGAATCTTCCCAGACCAGGAATCGAACCTGCGTCCCCTGCATTGGCAGGTGGATTCCCATCCGCTGTACCAGCACAGAAGTCCCCTTCTCACCGGTGATGGTAGTTTTGGATAGCTTTTCTAGTGTGATGACTCTCACACTTCTGTTGTTTGCTTCCCTTTTTGTTTTTTATTTTGCGTTGCGCTGGTCTTCACTGATGCGTGAGGGCTTTCTCTAGTTGCAGTAGGGGCTACTCTTTGTGGTAGTGCACAGCCTTCTCTTGCTGTGGAGCACAGACACTCAGTGCACGGGCTTCCGCAGTCGCGGTGTGTGGGCTCAGTCATTAGCAATGTGTGGGCTCTAGGGCATGCGGGCTTCCATAGCTGTGGAATCTTCCCAGACCAGGAATCGAACCTGCGTCCCCTGCATTGGCAGGCGGCTTCCCATCCGCTGTACCACCCCTTCTTCTGCTGTTTTCATAGCACTTATCAGGACCTTTTCTTTCTTCTGCGCCTCTTGCTCCCGCCCATGTTGAATTCTACCTCAGCAGTAGTTTCTTCTCATTGCAGGGCTTTGTCTTGGGAGGGAGCTTTGATGAAACCCTCCAGCCTAACCACTCTCTCATATGGCTGTGGGCGCCTAGGGAGAGCTCGGTGGGCCTCTCCTCGTCTCTGGGCTGCCAGATGCCTGCCGGCTTCCCTTTGCATCCTTCTGCGCTAAGGATGACCACACACAGATTTCGAAGCTGTGGGTGCTCATAGTTTGAGGTTTGTGGAGGATACTTTGTCACTTAGTTGCTGCACATGTTGCCTGTGGGTTGTTGGGTTCTGGTATCATAGCTGCTCTGTGTGTTCTTTATGAGGGGAATTCAGGGATATTTAAATACCATGCCTTCACCACTGCCATCTTCCCGGAATCTTTGTAAGTCATTTACAATCCTTTCTGATGTGAAGTAGGCTATAAAACAAGTGAACAAATAAAAAGTTCTCCTTCCTTTCCTTATAAGCCTCTGTGTTACATGTAAATAATTCATATATACAGATATATTCCAGTCAAAAGAGAACTCTAGCTATGTTTTAGGTTGCTGGGACACTGCCAGCGTATTAATTAGTTCTCTGAAGTTGGTGTTTGGAGTCTTGCTCCCCGCCCCATTCCTAGGAAGGTTCACACTGTAGACATTTCAGAAAGCTGAGGCTCTCATCTGATCCCAAGGCAGAGAGGCAGCTTTCCTTTCTTGTCTGTTTCCTTCACCCACGTGCTTTCCTCAATGGTGTGTCCCTTGTGTCAGCCTCAATGGAAATGGGGAACCGGAGGTTTGGGCTCCTGCTGTGAATATCCCCAGGGGCCTCTTGACAGACTTTAAGAGACCTGATAATATCATAAGTAAGGCTTCTCTGTGAATTTTCTCTTAATATCAATGTTTTTTTCAGTAGATGTGTCCCGACTGAGTAACACAGTTTGGTATGGGTCTTCTCTGGTGGCTCGGCGGTAAAGAATCCATTTGCCAGTGCCAGAGATGCAGGAGACGCGAGTTCCATCCCTGGGTCCGGAAGATCCCGTGAGGGAAGAAAGGTTACCCACTCCAGTACTGTTGCCTGGAGAATCCCATGGACGGAGGAGCCTGGTGGGCTACAGTCCACAGAGTCACAAAGCGTCGGAACACGACTTAGTGACACCAGCACAGCTCTACATGTGTGTGTTGGGCAAAGAATTAACCTCCAGCTCCTTCAGCCTGTTATGCTTGCTCTGAAAATATGATGATTCTGAAATGCTGCAGTAGTCATGTGGTATTCACTGAGTCCAGGATTGGAGAATACTTTTCTATTATTCTTTCACATAAAAAGTCATTCTCAATAATTTTATTTGTATATTTTCCTACTTCTAAATTAGTCTGCAGCTTTTTTTTTTTAATTGATTTCAATTGGTTTCCAACTGACCCATTTCTGGTTTTACATGATCACTCAGAATTTGGAACATTGTACCCCAAGGCAGAGGAGAAAAGTTTTGGCCTCAGGGTTTGATAGCTAGGCTTGTACTCAGTCATTCATCCTACTAATAAATTATGAAATGATACCGAATCAAAAGTGTTCAGTTTTCTAAGTGTAATCGTATACATTTGCAATCTCCGCATTGCTCTGTGAAATCCTTTAATAGAACAGCTGTGATATAATTGTTAAGTCTGTTTTTGGAATCTGTATAGATAGCACTGTGATAAACATGTAATTGTTATTGCTCAATACTGTTGAAGGAAGGGGGAGAGGATGGAAGGAGAGAGGAAGGGAGGGAAGACGAAAGGAAAGGCAGGGGTAATGTGCTCATATATAGATGGGTGCTGGGTTATGACATCCTGGAGTCCTTGCAAAATGGCTTTAAAAAATAAGACCTTAATTTTTTATTCCTTTCCAGGAAAACATGAAGTGAAGATACACAATATTTCCCTTAAGCAAACTACTTAAGAAAATTTCATGTTATGCAAACACATGAGAAATCAGCAAATACCCCTCTGCTGTGGGGAGCTGAGGGGAACAGAGAAAACTGGATTTTTTTTTCTCCAAAAGCAAAGCTCAGGGTTAAATTTGTGGGTTTCGGGGTTATTGTTTTTCTTTTTTAATTTATATTTATTTATGGCTGCTCTGGGTCTTCGTTGCTGCGGCTTTCTCTGGCTGTGGCAAGGACGGGCTGTTCTCCGTGGTGCTGCGCGGGTCTCTCACTGTGGTGCCTCCTCCTGTTGGGGAGCACGGGCTCCAGGCGCGTGGGCTTCAGGAGTTGTGGTGCACAGGCTTTGGATGCTCTGCAGTATGTAGGGTCTTCCCAGACCAGGGATCGAACTTGTGTCCCTTGCGCTGGCAGGTGGATTCTTATCCACTGTACCACCAGGGAAGTCCTGGATCATTGTTTTTGGCTTAAAAGTAAACACTGATGGAAATATTTCAGGAGTGCTTTGTTACACCCACATCATTTACTGTTTCCATTTAAAAGTGGATTATGCGGGTGTCCTTAAAGATTTATCAATTTTTAAAAATTTTCTTGGCATACTTTATAAATTCTTTAGCGTTTTTTTTTTTTTTTTAATGTTTTGTAGCTCATCTATGAAGCCCAGGATTATGTGGGTGTCCTTAAAGATTTATCAATTTTTAAAAATTTTCTTGGGATACTTTTATAGATTCTTTAGCATTTTTTAAGAAAATGTTTTGTAGCTTGTCTGTAAAGCCCAATTAAGCTGTAATTGCTGTGTCACACAGAAGTCTATCTCTGTCAGTAAAAACTAGAAAGATTTTTGTTTTCAATGACTTTTGTTTATTAAGATTGTAGAAATACAGTCAAACCTCATGGTACAGTGGTTTATTATTATGTGGATGTGGCTAAAGAAGAATTTTCTCTGATAAATTGATTTCGCAATTTGGAAAGTTTGTTTGTTCCTGTCCCCAGCACGGGTGTCCTGGTGGGGCTCCATGATAAATATATGTGAGTGTGTATTTAGGTTTTTCAAAATGAAGAGTTTAATTGTAACCTTGCAGATTTCCTACTTACTACTATATCATTTTTTGGTTACTTGACTTAATCTTTGAGCTTTCTGTACTATTTAGCAAACTAAATGTTCAGCTCTGTGGACTTCTTTGCCAAAGGCAGTGAGTGTTTTAGACTATTTTCGGTTCTGTACGGGCCGGTCCCTGGGTTTCCAGGGCAAGGTGTACACATCTCCACCACCTCCTCCCAAACTGTGCTGGAAATGTGGCTACTGGTTTGTCTCTTGCCTTTACTGGAGGCAGTAACTAGTTACTCCATTTCTATGTTCCTTATACCTTGGACTATTCCTGGCAGAAAGGAGGCACTCAATAAATATTTATCATATGAAATATAATTTATACTTTATGGGACATACTTTATGGAACTGGAGAACTCTTCTCCAGTTCTCAATAGCCTTGCTTCTCATTATTTTATAAAGTATGAAGAGTATTCCCCCTTTCCTGAACCACTGAAAGCACTAAATTACAATTACAGATGGAAGACAAGATTTCATGGCTACTGGTGAACACATTATTTGATGGTCTTTGTACCAGTACTCTTTGCAAACTGGCATGCAGTATTTTTCATCAGTACGCATCTTATGTACTGACAAGTCACTGTGAAGACATTAGGGAGGTGGTAGGGCTAGAAGAATGACTCAGCGATGAAACACAGACATTGTTATCGTGGGTATTTATTGAGCAATTAGAGAACGTCACAAACAGGCCAAATGCTAGCTTTTTTCAGACAGAGTTTACAACGATTTAATAATATGTTTAGACTTGGATTGTTGTATACTTTGGGATCATAAAACAGAATGATCAAATTGACATCTTCTGGGTACTTTTTGTTAGGTCTTATCTGATAGTGTAGTTGGATATATTTTTTCCTTAATGCTCATATCGCTGTCATTTTCCTTTTGAAGCTTGGCTTTAGACACTCACGAGTGAGAAATAAAGTAAGTGACCACCTTAACAAGCACAATTGCCCATGTCCTCGATGGATTTGTTGTGTCATATCAACATGTGCTCCCTGAATGTTGAACAATAATCTAGACAGTTTTTTCCTTTTCATGAGAATAGAGAAACAAATTGGATTTTTAATTTTTCTATTAATAAAATGTCAATTATGCTTTACCAGTTCTAAGAATTTTTTTCTTCTTAGGAGTAACAAAAAATGTAACATATGCTCTTTGACCCTAAAATTCCAACTTTGGGGATCTCTTCTGAAGATATAAAGGTGTCTGTGATTAAGGAAGTCTCCTGGAACATTGCTTGTAGTGGAAACAAACCGCACATATCCTAACTATCCACTTATAGGGCAATACTTGAATAAAATATGGTGCTTCCATGCTACAGATCCATTCATTTATAGACAGAATTTAAAATAAAAATAAAGTCATACTGTATACTCTATCCTCAGGTTAATACATATATCTGTTTATTTTCTTTAGTATAGATGTGCCATGTTTTATTCATTCGTGAGGGTGATATCTGTGGGAGAGAAGAGGATGGAGATTATTATTTTTTCCTTATACATATATTTGACTTATTATAATGAATGTATATTACCTTTATATTAAAATACCTAATAAATTCAAAGCATAATAGCAAAGGTTCATTCAAAGGGGCTGGCTTAAAGACAAGATGTTTAGGACTATCTCTTGAATATGATAAGTATTCCAGATAATTAAACAGTTTGAGGACATATGTCAGATATGAACACAAAGTAATGAGTATGCTTTCTGTTTTTAGTTTTCACAAACTAAATTAAAAAATGATTCTAAAAGAACAGTTTCACAGGCTCTCAGATAAATACAGTTGCATTGGAATGACCACATGTTTCCAGGATTAAGGAAAAATAATAATTTGGATATTTAAGTTCTGACATTTTTAAAAATTCTGTCTCAAAACTTCATGGTCACATTTACCACATATTTGTACATGAGGATGGATGTACAGTGTGGTCTACCCAAGCATGGAATATTGACCAGTAACACCCACCACTGAACAGCTAAAATTCATTCTAACTCATGTGATTCTCTTCCATTCTTTATTCTTTTTGTTAATACATCTTTTCACAGTCTTTGTTCTTACTACTTTGGCTGGATAGCCTTGTGATTTTCCACTATTCAGACGTCATTTTGAAAATCATATTTACATATTTTCCCTTGTCAGGCTGCCCTGGCGAGACAAGCATGTTAAGTGTTACAAGGAGATGCTGTTACTAGTACAAAGGATAAAAGGACTTGGTTGGGAACAGTAGCCCCAGACATGAGAAAAAAATGTTACATGGTTCCAGAGGCGTTGTAACAAGAGTGGAGGGTACATAAATGATCCCAGGTCACCAGATTAGTGCAGATAAGAGAAGGAAGCACGTGGACCCGAGTTCCCTCTATGGATATTAACTGGAAAATACAGAGGCATCCGCAGCGTGGTGTGCTAGGAGTAGAACAGGGCGCGAACGTATCCTGTGACCTGCTTATCTACAGAACACTGGGACTGGGTCCAGCTGCTTTGATCCTCTAGAGAAGCAAGACGGCTTCCTCGTGTAAAGCTAATTTGGTAGAGTTCACAGGGAGTCCAGAGCTGGGTCCTGAGCCGGCTGCCCAAGTGACCTCACTGCAGGACTCACCAGGGCCTGAGTGCCTGCTGTTCTCGTAATCACACATCCTTGATATGGCTTATAGGGTGCTGTTTCTTTCTGAGATGCAATTTTCTCACTCCCAGAATAATTCAAAGACTAATAATACAAATAACACTAATAATACGCCGTGTCCTGATAACTGAGGGTGTTCTCCTGCTTTCTCTGGTTTCAAGATATAAGCGGGAGTCCTGATTCAAAAAGTACTCATCTGTCCCTCCCAGCAGATGGTACTGTGGTTGGAAATCTTTACAGCATTCCAGCGGAACCATTGTGCCTCTGATGCATCATTATGCAAAGGCTCACGAGCTATGGAACATATTACCTTAAAGGTCTGCCTAACACAGCCTTGGCACTTGCAAAAATGGTCTTCACACTGAGAATCCCAGAATGTGCCTTACAAAGTAATAAATTACATTTCCAACAGCCGTTATGACCTCAGCGAGAGATTCATGCTGCCAGGAGCAACTCCACGTTACTGTCAGTTAATTAGTGTTGGTATTCATTAAAAGTGGGAGTGAGAGCCCGGAAACGATCCATTACTCATTGTGAATGTAGTCATGGGACAGCATAAAAGCTCTCCAAGTAACCACTGAAAGCAAAAACCAGGAATCAGAATAGAGATCAAGCAACTGTTTACTTGGTTGTAGTTCTTTACAACGTGAATGCACACTCGCACAAACACACACTCACACAAACATACACACAGTCTTACACTGAGCCCTCACTTGCACATTCACCTGCGCATTTCCATTAGCTCCCATAGTTCAAGCTCTGGGTTGAATTGTCTTCCTTCCCCATCTCCCTAAAAAAAGACTTGTTGAAGAATTAACTCCCAATATGTGTGAATGGGAACTTCTTTGGAAATAGGGTCTTTGCAGATGTAATGAGTTAAGATGAGGTCATATTCAAGTTAGTGGGCTCCAATCCAATATGACTAGTGTCCTAATAAGAGAAAACAGAGATCCAAGGAGGAAGTGTCATGAAGACACAGAGACATTACAGACCCAGAGGCAGAGACTTAGGACTGCACAAACCAAGGACTGCCTGGGGCCACAAGAGGTGAGGAAGGCTCCTGCCCTGGAAGAGCTGGAGGGATCACGGCCCTGCCAACACCTCAGTTTCAGACTTCTAGCATCCAGTTTGTGGAGTTTTGTTATGGCAACCCTAGGAAACGTGTATAGTTCATTACTATGGAATGGATACCCTCACACACATGCCCTCCATGCACGCCTCCTCTCACACACTTTCATACTCGTGTTATGTCTCACTTAAAACAATTCAGACTTAAACACAACAAACTCACCCTCTCTGCTCCAATCAGTTCATGTCAGGCTGTCTTGTCTGGAGTATGATGAAAGATGAGTCAGATTTGCAAGGTGGGCAACTGCAATATAAGGAACATATGCTGCTTTCTTTATCTTTTTTCAACCCAGAAAACAGTTGTGATGTAATTACAATGAAAATGTTTCTTTGGGATATATTTGCTCCATTACTAATCTAGCTTTGGAATCCCAATAAACTGGCCCATAAAGGAAGTAGTCATCTGAAGGGTTTTTAATGAGGTAATTTTTAACCAATTTGAAATTCCGGCAGAAAAAACTTGTGAAGGTTCACGGCAAATTTAAATATGATTTTCCTGTTAATTCATTTTTTTCTACTAAGCTTAAATAAAAACCTTTCCATATTAACATTCACTTTGCTTCTTTAAAATAACATGTACAAATTGCTTTCATTCCTACTCACCACTTACAATAGTCACAGTAGCTTATATTTGTGTGTTAACTTCTATAGCAAGTATAAATAATTTAAGGTGGTCCTTAACATCAGTGTGCATCGATTACAACCAGTGTTCCCCAATTTATATCTCCTGCCCACCATACACTTTCTTTGAGCTCCCTACACCTAACTCCAGCTGTCTACGTCCACATCTCCACTTAGATGTATTAAAGGCATTCAGATTCAATATGCAGAAAATCAAGACTTTGGTATTTTTTGTATTCTAATTCCATTTCATGTTCTCTTTCTCCATAAATGGGCTTCCCTGGTGGCTCAGAGGTTAAAGCGTCTGCCTCCAATGCGGGAGACCTGGGTTCGATCCCTGGGTCGGGAAGATCCCCTGGAGAAGGAAATGGCAATCCACTCCAGTATTCTTGCCTGGATAATCCCATGGACGGAGAAGCCTAGTAGGTTACAGTCCATGGGGTCGCAAAGAGTCGGACACGACTGAGCGACTTCACCTTCACCTTCTCCATAAATGGTGCCATCCTCTACTGAAGTATGCATACAAGTCAAAACCTTGAGCTTCAGGCCTAAGGCCACCATTTTTCCCCACCCTCCATCACTATACCTTTATGGAATTGAACACCACTAATTCTTTCCTCTCCTAATTGGCTCTGGTGGTGGTCGTTTAGTTGATAAGTCGTGTCTGAGTCTTTGGCGACCCCATGCACTGTGGTCTGCCAGGCTCCTCTGTCCATGGGATTTCCCAGCTAAGAATACTGAAGTGGGTTGTCATGTCCTTCTCCAGGGGATTTTCCAGACCCAGGGATCAAACCCACATTCTTTACCACTGAGCCGCCAGGGGATCCCCAGTTGTCTCTGGAGTCTGTCCCTGTTTCTCATTCTCCTCCAGCACTAGTTTCACCAAGTTCCCATGATCTTGCCTCTAGATTGCTGCAGCAGCACCCTAATGGCAGGAAGAGCAACAGCCACCCTGCCCATGCCCCAGCCTCTTCTTTACACTGCAGACAAAGGGATAGTTTTAGAAAGCAATCTTAAGATGGCATCTGCCTGCTTAAACACACAATGGTTTTCAAAGCCTTGCTAGTAAAGTTGGGAATCCTTATCTTGTCTAGAAGCTCTGCATGCCTCTCCCAGTCACAGTTGACACTGCTCTCCTCTGTCCACACACTCTGAACAGGGTCCCTCCTTACACTGTAATAAAGGTGGGGTGCTCTTCCCAACTCCAGGTTTCTACACCTATTTTTCTTTCTGCTTAGAAGACTTTTCTCACCTCTTTTCTGTATGAATTCTTTCCGTTAATTGCCACTCATCATTCAGGATTCTGCTCAAGCAACACTTTCTTAGGGAAGTCTTTCCTAAGGTCACAGATCACCCCATGAGAGTATGTTTATTGATTCTCTCATTCACTCAACAGTTATCTAGCATCAGGGCATGCCAGAAAATCTAGGTACATAGACTACATCACTGGGTATGAAGACAAGGCCTCTGCTCACAAGAGCTTATGATACTGTTGGAGGAAGAAATAATACACAGACAAATGAATAAGGAATCACCAGGCAATGATAAGCTCAATGATAGAAATAGTGAAGCATTAGACCTCTCTGAGGAGATGACATCTAAACTGAGATCTGAGTGTCAAGAAGGAGCCAATGGCATGAAATTCTAAGGGAAGGACATTTCCAGTGGAGGTTCAAGTGGAAAGGAAGGCTCTGGAGAAGAGAGAGATGGTAAAGTGCAGAAGTGAAAGGGGTTAGGTCTATAGAAGAGATCACCAGTGGCAGGATTTTGCAGGACCCTATGGACTGTGGCCTGCCAGGCTCCTCTGTCGATGGGATTTCCCAGGTAAGAATACTGAAGTGGGTTGCCATTCTAGCATAACGTATTTGAATTTTATTCAAAGTATAATGAGAAGCAAATAAACTATTTTCTCTCATTTACATATTCAAAAGACCGCTCTGGGTACTGTGCGTGTGTGCTAAGTCACTTCAGTTGTGTCCGACTCTTTGTGACCCTATAGACTGTAGCCCACAAGACTCCACTGTGCATGGGATTCTCCAGGCAAGAAGACCAGAGTGGGTTGCCATGCCCTCCTCCAAGGGATCTTCCTGACCCAGGGATCGAACGCGCATGTATTAAGCCTCTTGCATTGGCAGGCAGGTTCTTAACCACCAGTGCTACCTGGGAAGCCCCTGACTACTGTATGTGAAGGATTTTAGGTGTACAGGTGTTTAATACAGCTGTCAGATGGGGGCTACTGCAGTAGGCCAGGTGACTTGGACTGGGAGAGCCACCATGGTTTGGAGGAAGACAGAGGATGTCAGCTGGAAATCGAAAGAAGAGAAATTGCTGGCAGACTGGATATTGGCGATAAAGGGAAAAGAAGATTCAGGGGTGATGTCTTGATTGTGCAGCTAGGTGATTGGTGGTAGCAATTTTTGAGAAAGAGGATACAAAGCAACAGCAGGTTTGGAGATGGGGGAAACACGAGCCCTGTTTTAGGCATGTCAAATTTGAGATGTAAGATGGCCAAGTAGATTCATCAGGTAGGCTGTGACTTCTAAGAATCTGGAATCCCAGTGACAGGTGATGCCTAGAGTCACAGATTGGAAAGCCATCAGCATATGGATATTATTAAAGCCAAAATCCTAGGAAGAACAGTGAAGAGGAACCGAGATTGAGCCTTGGGACATGCTATCTTTCCTGGTGGAGCTGAGGGCAAGGGACCAGCAGAGAACGATAGAAGGAACAGCCAGTAAGGGAGGGCACACAAAGGACGTGCTGCCACCGTCTGCTGCTGTGCTCAGCCGTGTCTGACTCTTCGAGAGCCATGGTCCAGGCTTCTGTGTCCATGGAATTTTCCAGGCAAAAATACAGGAGTGGGTTGCCATTTCCTCCTCCAGGGGATCTTCCCAACCCAGGGATTGAACCTACTCTCCCGAATCTCCTGTGTTGGCAGGTGGATTCTTTACCACTGTGCCATCTGCTTGCTGAGAGTAAAAGTGATCCCATAACAACTTTGTTTAGGGTGTTCTGTTACTGTTGCAAAAAAAAAAAGAAAAGAAAAAATCAGTAAAAAAGAAAAAAGAATTCAGCAAAAAAAAAAAAATCTAAACAATCCTTTCTTCCTACATTTGACAAAAATATGAATCCTGCTTCCAAGATCAAAATTAAGTTTATTTCTCCTACCAGTAGGAGAAAATCACTCCCTTGGAGTAATAAATCTCATTCTTATTAGGAAATGCGCATAGTCATAGATTTTCCCTGGCTCCCAATCTACTGCTACTGCTACTGCTAAGTCACTTCAGTCGTGTCCGACTCTTGCGACCCCATAGACGGAAGCCCACCTGGCTCCGCCATCCCTGGGATTCTCCAGGCAAGAACACTGGAGTGGGTTGCCATTTCCTTCTCCAGTGCATGAAAGTGAAACGTGAAAGGGAAGTCGCTCAGTCGTGTCCGACTCTTAGCGACCCCATGGGCTGCAGCCCACCAGGCTCCTCCATCCATGGGATTTTCCAGGTAAGAGTACTGGAGTGGGGTGCCATTGGCTCTCAGTCTAAGTTCTGGCTAATTCCTTCCTCTTTTCTTTTTCAAATACCAGTCATGTAAAAGGTGACTTTAAAACATCTAAAAATAACAAATGTATGTCTGAGGATCACGGTCAAATATATCCCCAACAACATGCAGACACGTCACATTTTCAAAGTAGAAGAAGGCAGGATACCCAGTATGTTGTGGATAATTTATACCTTTTCAGGGAATATGTGCTGTGCTATGCTTAGTCACTCGGTCATGTCCGACTCTTTGTGAACCTGTAGACTGTGGATCGCCAGGCTCCTCTGTCCATGGGGATTCTCCAGGCAAGAATACTGGAGTGGGTTGCCATGCCCCGCTCCAGGGGATCTTCCAGACCCAGGCATGGAACCCACCCAGGTCTCCCGCATTGCAGATGGATTTTTTTTTTTACCATTTCAGCCACCAGGGAAGCCTTCACACTGAATATGCATGTGTCTGTAGTTTAAAAAGCCAAGAATCTTCAAAAGAAGTTTGGGAGAACAGGGAGCAAGGGGAAGTAGTTAACAGATAAATAATTTGCGTTATCAAGGCCTTTGCAACCCTGTTGTGTGTGTGTCAGGCTCCAACAGGCTCACCGAGGGCAGCAGAGGTTTTGCATCAAAACATTCATCAAAGTTGCATTCCATTTCCACAGACCGATATCAAGATTGCCCAGAATCACATCGTTATGCCATTAGACACCTAATGCAAAGCCATCAAGGCTTTCAGCTTTCCCTGGGGACCCCTTGGGAGGAGTTTTCTGCCGAGAGAGCCGCGACTCAGACCTGAGCCTGTCAGGAATGAACCGTGGGGCAAGCTTCGGGGAGGGCTTCCGTTGTCAAAACAATAATAGCTGTAATTTTCTCTCCCTCTATTTACAGGAAACAAACTCTTCCTTCCTGTTCTCTGCCTGTAGCAGAAAATAGACAAGCCCAGCAGATGTCCAGGGATGGCGGAGGAGTACTGCAGCTTCCTTGGAGAGAAGCTGGCGCTCCAGGGAGCCTTGGGGTGGGGGCAGGAAGGTGGCTGCAGTATTGCATCCTAATTCCTAATGGGAGCAGCACCCTTTCTCTCCTACCATCTCCCTTTGTCTCTTTCCCTCTCTCTCCCTTTCCTACCCCTGTGAGGCGGGTGAACTAAATATGGCCAGGGAAATCTCCAGCAGTCACAGTATTTTTATTTATTTTATTTTGGTTTTTTTTTTTCAGCCACAGTATTTTTAAACCCTTTGTGGCCGCCTGTTCGCAGTCTCCTGTGACTTCGATGAACCAGATCCAGAGAGTTTCTCATGGGAATCCAGGATGCTTTGCCACAACTGCTGGCTTCGCTTGCCTGTGTTTGGGGCCCTTGTTAATGCAGCCCTTGGGGTTTTGCTTCGTCTCTTCAAGACTTGGGAAGCAGCAGACCCTGTGGAGGCACCGGGAATGTGGTGGGGAGGCTGTCTTCACGCTGTGTTGCAAGGACGGCTGCCCTAGGCCTGTGAAGACTTGCTGGCTTTGTGGATGGAGCAGTTCAGGTTGAGGGCTAAACTTCAGGCAGCTTCATGCAAACTTGGGTGCTAGCAAGAGAGATTCAGCTCTCACTACTTTCTAAGGGCCCTTTCATGTGGAAGTTCTTGTTATTGTTGTGGTGGTTTGTTTCTTGTGTATTATCCAGCGTTAGTCAAGATATTGTGTAGGGGACTTCCCTGGTGGTCCAGTGGCTAAGACTCCACACTCCCAATGCAGGACGCCTAGGTTCCATCCCTGGTCAGGGAGCTAGATCCCACATGACCTAACTAAGAGTTTGCATAGGTCAACTAGAAAAACAAAATTGTGCATACCACAACTAAGGCTCAGTGCAGCCAAATAAATAAATATGAAAAAAAAAAACATTCTGTAAACATATGGCCTATCCTGTCCCTTCACCTTTGCTCTTCCCAGTAACTGAGAAGAGCAGTTATTTAAGATAAAGTTATTTATCTTTCTGATGCCCTTGCTGAGGTCCTTTTCTGCACTGAAAAGATGTTTCAAAATGTCCTGGAATAGAAAACATTTCATTTTATTAATATTTGAGAAATATCTTTATTTTCCAGCCATTTCTTTACAAGGATTATGATGTATTTGAGGTTAAAATGGAACGAGGGGAACCACTCTTTTTAAATTGCCTTTAAAACAATAATAGAAAAATGAAATGGTCACTGAGCGCTGTTTCCTGCAGGACTATAGTTAGTTGTCTGAGTTAGGCATTATGTGACTCTAGCTGTCACCATTCATATTGCAGATTTAATTTAATATGATGATTGCCTGGCAGGTGTCAGCGAAGTGTGTTGAAGGAGGGGTGTTTTTTGTTTGTTTGTTTTGTACAAAAGAACGATAAAGGACCAGCAGTATCCACTTTTTTTTCATATTGCACTTTACCTATTATAATCACTACTATAAGTATTATGCTAGTAATCCAGCTCTGAAAAAAAATTTAAAAAGCCCTGAATTGCAGTGTTCTTTAATTTAGTTAATTATCCTGGTGTAAATATTCCCTTCACAGCCTAGTTCAAGCTACCAAATCTCTTGAAATTGAACATGGACTTGAGAAGACATGTTCACAACTGGCTTTCCTGAGCTGCTACATACAAGTCAGAGCCAGGATGCCGCTGGTAACAAACATTAGCTAATACTAACTGCTATAAGTATTCACAATATTAATAATAGTTCCTCTATTGAGTGACACTGTTATTACATACTTGCATACAAATAAGGAAACTGAGGCATGGGGAAGTTATGTTCCTTTGCCCAAAGTGATAGAACCAGTAAGCAGTGGAGCTGGGCTTTGAGCCCAGGCAACCTAATACCAGAGTCACACACTTAACCCCTGTACCATTCTGGGAGTTCAGTAAATGATTTCTGAATGATGAAATATTGATTTGAGGAAGTTTATACTCCTTTTAGGTGTTGTATCAGTCAGAATTCTACCGTATAAAGAACTAGTACTATATACGTACGTGCATATGTTAAGAGATTTATTACAGTGAATTGGTTTACCTGATTGCAAGGACTGGCTAGGCAAGTCTGCAGGACTGGTCATCCAAGAGGACTGACTGGAAACTCTGGGGCAGGAGCTGACACTATGCTCTACAGGTGGAATGTCTTCCTCGGGGAAACATCAGTTCTGCTCTTAAAGTCTTGCAACCACTTAGATTATCTAGGATAATCTTCCCTACATAAAGCAAACTGATTCTGATCAACTTTAATCATACCAACAAACATCCTCACAGCATCATCTATGTGTTGGATTGAGTAACCAGGAACCATAGCTTAGCTAAACTGACACAGAAGGTATTATGAGTTGAATTGCATTCCTGCAAAAGTAGTGTTGAAGGCTAACCTGTGGTATCTGTGACTGTGACCTTATTTTGGAAACATGTCTTTGCAGATGTGATCAAGTTAAGATGAGGTCATACTGGAGTAGGGTGGCCTTTAAGTGAGCATGACTGGGTGTCCTTATAAGAAGAGGAAGGCAAGTTGGACATAGGCAGGAGGAATGCCCTGTGACGTGGAGACAGAGCAGTGATGTATCTACAAGCCAAGGAACATCAGGATCACTGGAAACCACCAGAAGCTAAGGAAAAAGCAAGGAAGGCTCCTTCATTGAAGGCTTCAGCAAGAGCATGGCCCTACCAACACCTTTGTTTTAGACTTTTAATCTCCAGAACTGTGCGACAATGAATTTCTGCTGTTTCCAACCAGTTTGTGATTTTTTTTTTTTTAATGGCAGCCCCAGGAAACCAAACAGATAATCTTAAACATACACTAAAAGATGTGAGCTCAGTTGCTTCAGTCGTATCTGACTCTTTGCGACCCTTGGACTGTAGGCTGCAAGCTCCTCTGTCCATGGGATTCTCCAGGCATGAATACTGGTGTGGGTTGCCATGCCCTCTTCCAGGGGATTTTCTCAACCCAGGAATCAAACCAGCATCTCCTGTGGCTCCTGCATTGCAGGTGGATTCTTTACTGCTGAACCACAGGGGAAACCCATACTAAAGGATAATAAATCCAAATAATGCCTACCTTACCAACGTTTGAAACTTCCCTTCCATTTAAAAACGGTAGTACATTTGCCACTATTTTCTTGTGGGCTCCTCAGCAGGCATCTTTGTGGATCCTTTCAAGTTTGACCTGTGTCTATAAACTGATTTGAGTAGCTTCTATTTAATTACATATAGGCAGGAATTTATATACATTCCTATTAAAACAATCAGTTAAAATATTTTGCTTAAAAAAATATTTTGCTTAAGCCAATTTGATTGATATTGTAAAAGCACATTTAGTAGTGCATTGAAGTAAATATTTATGGAAGAATGGGGAATAAATTCATTTATTGCTTTCAGGGCCAGTTATTCATTCTTTGAATTTATGTTATTGTTAACAATTCTTTTTAAGGCTAAGCAGGATTTTGAGGAATAATTACAATCAGTGTCAGATGTGATGGAAAAAAAAATAATTTGATTACTTTTTGCCTTGTAGCCTATAAACTGTCTTCCTCAATAGAAGTAATAAGAATATTTTCAGCAATCAGAATCACATTAGAATAAGTTTTAGAAAAGTCTCACAAAGTAACAGCTTGGAATGTCAACAGTTCTTTTGATAGGTAAATTTGGCATAGCAGTTTGTGGATTTTTCCCTCAATTCGTCCTGCAATTTTATAATCACATCTGTAATGTCATTGCAGCAAGCTAAATGAATTACCAGACTATTTGATGTTATCCAGTTAAAGACATTTTACCTGCAGAGTTCTGTATGATTGTGGAAAACTAAAATAGACTAATTCCAAAGCTCTAGACTCATTCGTACACAGATGTTAATTGTAACATTGGAATTCTTTCCGTGTGTATAGCAATTGGATTCCATTCTATATATTTGATGCCTTGCACTATATATAATGAACTTTATTAAATATTTGCTGTCCATCATCTCCATTGATTACATATGACAAAATAAATACAGTGAGGTGAACTAACCTTCCCAGATCACACAGCTAATAAGTGGTAGATCCCAGGTGGTGCTGTGGTAGAGAACCTGCCTGCCAACACAGGAGCTGTAAGAGGCACAGGTTCAATCCCTGTGTTGGGAAGATCCTCTGGAGGAGGGCAGGCAGGCAGGCTAGGATTTGATCCTGGGCAGTTTGACTGCAGAGCCTGTTCTTTTATCCCTCTTGGTATGTGAATAGCATGTAAATGGCATTCAGCAGAACTGAAAACACTTCATGTGTTCATTTAAAAATAGTTTTCAGCCATTAGCATTAAACCAGTAACAGTTATAGAGATATTAATCGGTAAGTCTATGGCTGAAGAAAGTGAAAACAACTTCACGTACTCTTCCGTGTTTCATCTAAACTGAGCGTCCCATCGCCCTGGAGGCTTAGTCTGTGTGGATGGCGACCCGGGCCCCCTTTCTCCAGCTAAACCTCCTTGGACTCATGACTCATTCACTGTGTCTGGAAGGCAGTTAAGCTGCAAAACTACTGAAGAAACAGCTCCTTCATATATTGAGATACATAGAGGTCACAGACATGATCTGGTAACCATTTCTGTTCATATGTTTCTTTGGTTCAGGAGACCAGGTTATCAAGGATGTTGTTTCAGAAAAGGTGAGATAGAAGAAAACAATGGCAAGCTGTAAGTGGCCATTTTTTAGGATATTAGACACTTAGCTGACTCTCCATATTTGATTCCTTATTATCTTATTTGCTTCAGAAACATACCACAGCCCAGGGATGATGCTAGAAACACTTGGACATATTTCAAATTGAATTATTGTCATTCCTTTTATTTGCAAACACCATGAGAAAATTGAGCTCCAAAGTGCTCCTCCTGGGTATGCCTTGACAAAGGGCATTCTTGTTTCTCTGCAGCCAAGAGGCCTGTAGAAAGGGCAAGAAGTGTCTGCTCTATTTTCAGGAGGACTCCACTGCAAGAGTGGGTTTTCTCATGGCTGTCAGTTGACAAGGGAATTCCATGGGTCAAGCCTATAGTTAAATCAATTGCGTGCCTATATGGGAAAAACTCCAGCTTATCAAACTTTCTAGTGTAAATGCAGGAGTCTGGACTCTTTCACATACTTCAGGTATTTAAATTATTTGAAAATGTATTTTTAAGATTACATCCATTAAATCTTTTGAGCCCGCTAAGAATAAATCAACTGCCTGCTTTTCCGAGATACTAAAAATTAGTTCCCACCCAGACTGCATCTCTACCTGTTGTGCTCCATGCCTTTTAGATCCACGATGCTTCTTCCAAATGTTTAGGATGAAGGCACTCCCTAGACTACTTCTGGGCCAAGTGATCCTGTGGTGTTGAAATGTCCTGTTTTGTAACCAAAGTTCCATTTGGTCTTAAAATGATCAACTTGCAATTTAAATGCTATTTAAAAGAAGACAATTGCTTGGACTAAATTAACTGGCTTTTTAAAAAATAATCTTATTCTCTCATGTGTTTATTTCTGTGTGTGTGTGCTGGTTCTTGTTACTTCGAGGGCTTTTGTCTAGTTGCAGAGAGCAGGGGCCATGCTATGGGTGTGGTGTTGGGGTGTCTCATTGCAGTGGCTTCTCTTGTGGAGCTCTAAGGCATGCAGGCTCAGGAGTCACAGCTCCTGGGTTCTAGAGCACAGGCTCAATAGTTGTGGCATACAGGCTTAGTTGCTCTGCAGCTTGTGGGATTAGCCCCCATCAGTGATCAAACCCGTGTCTCCTGCATTGGCATGTGGCTTCCTATGCACTGAGCCAGCAGGGAAGCCTTACTGGTTTATTTAATCCAACTACCCTTTGGAATAATCTAGCATAGATTTAATCCAGTCACTTCAGTTCAGTTCAGTTCAGTTCAATCGCTCAATCGTGTCCGACTCTTTGCGATTTAATCCAGTCACTTACTCCCCTTAAAAACTGACCACTAATAGTCACATGTCTTGGTTTGATAAACTCTTAACTTGTTTTTCTCTACAGGAGCCCATTGTTCTAACTAAATCCACTAATAGATGGGCTGATAAAGCTGCAGCCATTCACGTCATGTTAGAGGAAACAAAAAGGAGAGAAAGGGTGCCCCTTCTTTCTTAAGAGCATTCCGTAAGTAAGTACTGATACTATAGAGATTTCTCCCTCCATCTCATTACACTGCCAGGGCTGGGAAATACAGATTTTCAGCTGAACACATTCAGGGTTCTGGTACAAATGAAAGAGGAAAAATAGATTATAGAGGCAATGAACAGTTTCTGCCACAGTTAAACTGTTATGAAGAAAATTTTCTCACTCATTCAACATCTAGTAAGCCAATATTTCTTGATTAAGACACTGACCTAGGCACTGAAGATTCAGGACCAAACTGACACAGTTCCTGCCCTCTAGGATACCACAGTCTGATGGAGAAGATATTCCTGTTCATGTTCACAGGACATTATGTAACAGAAGTAGGCTCACTTTCTATGAGAACAACTAGGCTACGCTCTGCACTCAGGCAAGGGAGAAAGCTTTAGGGAAGCCACGAAAGAAAACTTTTGGACAGGAAGAAGTACTCTCCAGTGATAATATGTTGGGCTGAGGTCACATAAGGTAAAGGCAGAAAAAATTGGCAAGGGGACAGGTAAGGAGCATAAAAGAAAGAGCCTGGAGGGATGAGCCCGACCCAGATCACAGAAGTCCTTGTAGGCTGAGGTGGTGGCGGTGGTTTAGTCGCTTAGTCATGTTCTACTCTTGTGACCCCATGGACTGTAGCCTGCCAGCTCCTCTGTCCATAGGATTTTCCAGGCAAGAATACTGAAGTGCGCTGCCATTAGGCTGAAGTAATTGAATTTAATTCTAAGGAAAATGGGGAACGATTTCAACAGTTTAGCAAAAGGGAGATGTTTAAGACATCTGATTTTGTTTTTATTTTTATTTATTTATTTTTTAATTGATTTTTATTTTTTAGTTTGTTTTGCTTACAATACTGTATTCGTTTTGCTATACATTGACATGAATCAGCCACGAGTGTACATGAACTCCCAATCCTGACCCCCACCTCCCCCCTCCCGCCCCACACCTTCTCTCTGGATTATCCCCGTGCATCAGTCCCAAGCATCCTGCATTCTGCATCAAACCTGGACTGGCGATTCGTTTCACTTATGATATCATAAATGTTACATTGCCACTCTGCCAACTCATCCTATCCTCTCCCTCTCCCACAGAGTCCAAAAGGCCATTCTATACATCTGTGTCTCTTTTGCTGTCTTGCGTACAGGTTTATCATTACCATCATTCTAAATTACATATATATGTGTAAGTATACTGTATTGGTGTTTTTCTTTCTGGCTTACTTCACTCTGTATAATCGGCTCCAGCGTCATCCACCTCATTAGAACTGATTCAAATGTATTCTTTTTAATGGCTGAGTAATATTCCATTGTGTATATGTACCACAGCTTTCTTATCCATTCATCTGCTGATGGACATCTAGGTGGCTTCCATGTCTTGGCTATTATAAACAGTGCCGCTATGAACATTGGGGTACACGTGTCTCTTTGATTTTGTTTTTAAACATTAAATTTGGCTACTTTGTAAAGAATGGATGAGAGAAGACAAATATGAAAAATGTAGAGAAGCTGATGGAGGTTAAGGTGGTCTACATACGGGACAATGGGTGCATGAACTAGGGTGATGGCTGTAGACGAGGGGTGGAATCAGTTAGGTTTGCTGGTGAATTTGGCAGGTGTCATCTCTGGTAACTGTAAATGGATAGATGGCAGGAATATAATTCACCTGTGTGCATATCCTTGTAAGGATAAAACAGGCCTTTGAAGGCAGACACAACCCCTTCAGTGCTCAGCTTGTTGTGTTCGACAGATGTCACCTTTGACAAGGAAAGATGGTGTTTTTCATCCAGGCAGATGCGACTGTACATGTATAGTGTTTCAAGAAGAAGGTAGTGCTCAACGGTGTCAAATGCTGTTGAAAAGCTGAGTCAGTGAGACTGAAACAGCATCCACAGGTTTTGACACCAAAGAGGTGACCGATGACTTTCCCAGGGTGGATTCAGGAGATTGGCTTAGGACAAAAGGCAGATGGATGGAAGTGGAGAAGCGAATAAGTGAGGAAAGGAACTACAATGACTGGAACACTCCAGAAAATTTTCTCTGCAGACTGGAAAAATTGGCAGTGGCTGAAAGAGTATGTAGAGCAACTCTAGGGTGCTTCTTCTAAAAACTGAAGTTACCTGAGTAGTCTTGATGCAATGGGACTTATCCCACGCCACTTCCTTCGGGAAGCCTGACATGACCGTCTGGGCCCAGGTTACCCTCATGTTCTGTGTGCTACTGAGTAACTTGAACATACATCCTCCTAGGATGTCCCATGCTGGCCTGAGTTTGTCCCGGTGTTTGCAGGCTTCTCCCAGTCACCTGGGAGCAGTCCTCCCCTGGGCGTGGACAACGGCTTAGGTCCCCACTTACTTGTCCTGAGCTCACCACATTCGTAGGTCATCAGTGTACACATTTTGAGGGAAATCTCTATATTTAGTTCAGAAGATAAGATGGTAAACAACCTTTTGTTTAGAAGTAGACTCCCCCCTCCCCCCCTTCCCCACTACAAACACACTCAGTCTGATATTGGACTTGCTGTGAAAAAGAAAAACATCCTCTTGGAAACTGTTCTTCAAAATAGAAAGCACGGCTCTGGCTGGAAGGTGACATTGTTGGCACACACACTGCATGGCATTCCACTGGAGGTTTTCAGTGAGCACAGGATGTGGTTATGAGCAGCAAGCCCATCCCTGCAGGGACCTGAACAAGTGTGTGTGCTTTTAACTCCAAGGACATCAGAGTTTTCACATGTGACTTCTTCGCCGGGTTTGTCCGCTCTGAGAATGGATCCCTGTCCTGGTTTTCTGTATGTGTGGTGCCTCCCCTTTCTCTTTCTCCCAGCAGGAGCAGAAGTAGCATCTTGGCAGGACTGGGCGAGGTTCGCTCGGTGAGCTTCACTCTGCCAGGAGAGAGGCGTCCACCCAATCCTTGGTTTGTTTCTAATGACAACCCGTAATAAGGGTGCAGGTCAGGTCTGGCTTCTGGCCAGCTGTGGACACTCGTGTCAAAGTATACTGGGGCCCCAGGAGGGACTTCAGAAGGAAGGGCTGCCTGTCAGTTCAGAGGAAATGGTGTCAAACAAGTAAACTGCTCCCGGCCCCCTCCCCCGCCCCGGGTCAGCCCATTGTGTGGAGTCACCAACCAACAGCTAATTCCTCTGTCCCCTTGCCATTGATTGGCAAGATGAATGCCAGAAGCAGGTGAGAGAAGATGTGGCCACAGAGGGGGGCTGCGTGCTGACACCAGGGGGTGAGAGAGCTCCAAGTACCTCTCCATCCTCAGGGCTTGAATTAAATGACTTCCTTCTCTGGGGCTACAGACAGGTCACGAGGGATAAAATTATCAACTCAGGAAAGAGACGATGTTTATAGCTTCTGCTACTTTTACAAAAATAGATAAAAGGATTGTTTTTTTCCACCCTCTGCAGCCTGTAAACTTCCTTAGCACTCTGCATAATTTGCTCCTTCTTCCAGAAATAGGGGAGTCCAGTGGGAAGCTGTGTGTTGAGACTGTTGGGTCCATGGTGTGTGGCGCTTTCAAGGCAGAACTCTCCAGCTTAGAGAGTTATTTCACTGCAGCATCTTCATCTTTCCCCTTCCTTCTTTCCTTCCTTTTTCTTTTCTCTCTTTCAACTTTATGGCTTGTAATTTGCATACCATAATTCACTTGTTTTAAGTATAATTTACAGAATCATGCAACCATCACTATGATCCAGTTTTAGAACATTTTTATCACCCCCTTCCCTAGCACTCTTTCTTTTATCAACCACTCCTCATTCCCAGCTTCAGGCAACCATTAATCTACTTTCTGTCTCATAGAATTTCCTTTGTTGAACATTTCGTGTAAATGGAATTATGCATACATTTTTCCTGGTTCTTTGTGTCTGACTTCTTTCACTTAAGCTACCCTTTTGAAATTTTATTTATGTTAGGCTTATGTGAGTACTTGGTTTCTTAATTACTGAATAGTATTCCATTGTATAGACATACCACATTTTGTTTATCCATTCATCACTTAGTTGATATTTGATTAATTTTCAGTTCAGTTCAGTCGCTCAGTCGTGTCCGACTCTTTGCGACCCCATGAATCGCAGCATAGTGCTATTATGCACACTTGGGTACAAGTATTTATGTGGAAGTATGTTTTTATGTTTTCATTTTTCTTGAGTCAATATCTAGAAGTGGAATCACTGGGTCACACAGTAAATTTGTGTTCAATATTTTAGAAACTGCCAAATTGTTTTCCAAAATATCTGCACAACCATCTTTTTCTATCAGCACTGGATGAGTTGGGTTCTCCTCATGCTGACCAATGATTGTATTATCTGTCTTTTGCATTTTAGCCATCCTGGCAGGTGTGAAATGATACTGCAGCCTTTCTTGCAAAAGCTGGATTTAGGAAACTGAATTTTCCTGGTTGTCAGGGTATTATCTATGTTCTGCTAGCTTGACGGGAACCATTCTGAGATAAGGAGACCAAATAAAGTCAGGAGAAAATAGTGACTAAAATAACAGTTTTCCCAGGTGGTGTCAGTGGTAAAGATCCCACCTGCCAACGCAAGAGACCTAAGAGCTACAGGTTCAGTCTCTGGGTTGGGAAGATCCACTGGAGAAGGGAATGACAACCCACTCCAATACTCTTGCCTGGAGAATCCCATGAACAGAGAAGCCTAGTGGGCTATGGCTCACAGGGTCCCAAAGAGTTGGACATGACTGAAGCAACTTGGCACACAGCACAGAGTTTTAAAAGACAAATGTCCTAAAAAGAAGTATTCTTTTTATGGATTAATAGTAATGAAAAAAATCATCTTATACTCTAATTAATTCTCCTTAAAATAAGAACTGGTTTGAAATACCTACCTGCTTGTTTGACAGATAATGCCAAGATTTAAGCCACGTCTGAAATGTAAAACTTTAACTTTGTAGAATCTGATTCTACTTTGGGATAGATGAGTCAGAAATGAGTTCAATTATAGGACACCCAGCTGATGTTCAAATACTGCCTGATGGTAATGGTATGGGGGACTCCTGCCCCCCAACACCCCCCCTCCCCGCCAACTTCCCCGGCTAATTCACACACACTGTGGTTTCTGGATCCTTTTTAGGGCCACTTGGGTTTGTAGCATCTTCTGGTTATAATGTATTTTGAAGAAGGACATCTAAATTTTATCTTATATCAGATTTCATGTAAGGACATTAAGTCAAAAAGAGCATTTAGAGAACTTCACACTTTGGAAATGTTGCTTGACTAGCTCATATGGAGGTATGAGTATTTTTACTTTGCTTGTATTAGATAAAATATGATGGCTGGTTCTGCTTTGGGATTTAAGTAGATGTGTTTCCTTATAGACCATATTATAAATCCTTGTGACTTGCCCTTGGTTAGCTCATTTGGCTTCTACACAGAGCTACTAAGCCCAATATTCCAATGTTAGCTGACCGCAGTACTTCCATGGCTACAGACTACACAAATCTGTGCCCTTGGTCAGAAGTAGGTGTGGCAGGATACATGCCAGGGTCAGCACTGGAAGGAGCTTGGGAAACAGACGTGACTGTTCTTCTGAGGCTTTAAAATGTCCTTTATTTTACTCTAAGTAGGTCATTCATAAACGAATAGTGTAAAAACACTACTGTATACTTAGTAGGCACTTAATGGATATTTTCAAGGCTGTGTCAATTAAGCAGGCAACTAATCATTTTGCCCATCTTTCCTAGGGTGTGTCAGAGGAGACAGAAAGAGACAAGATATGTGGACAAATTGCTAGAAATGTGTAATAAATTGCCCAAGACTGATACAAACAGTGTTAGATTTCTTGAGGAAGGAAACATTTTTTTTTTTCCCTCTGAGAAACTGGGAAAAGGTCCACACTTAAAAGGAATACTTGGCCTAGACTTTGAAGGATGGATGAAGTTTTCTAAAGTTGTTTTTTTTTTTTAATGTGGACCATTTTTAGTCTTTATTGAATTTGTTATAAGTTGTAACTGTTTTGTGTTTTTGTTTTTTGGCTCCAAGGCATGTGGGATCTTATGTTCTTAACTCATGCCCCCTGCATTGGAAGGTGAAGTCATAACCACTGGACCACCAGGGAAGTCCCAAAAGGGCAAAATTTCAGTAGAGAGGGGAGAGGTGTCTTGGATAGGGCACATGGGATAGAGGCAGAAAAAAAAAAGAAAAGATTTTTTTTTTAGGGAATTTTTGATGAATTATTTTGATCAAAGCAAAGAGTTTTAATAGAAAGAAGGCAAATAATGTTGGTAAATAAAGCTCTTGAATGTCCCATCAAGGAGTTGCACATTTTGCTATGGATAATAGGCAGTCCTCTAATGTTACTGGGATGATGAGTATATGACAATATGGTAGCAGCGAACCGGCTGGAGAGCTGGAGAGTGAGAGACTGCAGACCCTGGTTACCATCTGAAAGGGGAAGAAATGCACCATCATGTCTGTGAAAACATCGAGCAAAAGCCCCTTGTGAGAGATGGTGCAAAGGCAGAAGGGAAAGGATTTCATAGCTGGTAGGATATGCCAGACATCATTTCCCTGGGGGCTCAGACGATAAAGCGTCTGCTTGCAACGTGGGAGACCCAGGTTCGATCCCTGGGTAGGGAAGATTCCTTGGAGAAGGAAATGGTGACACACTCCAGTATTCTTGCCTGGAAAATTCCATGGACTGAGGAGCCTGGCAGGCCACAGTCCATGGGGTCGCAAAGAGTTGGACACAACTGAGAGACTTCACTCACTCACAGGATGTGCCTGGCAGGGTAGAGTCATCAAGAGGATTTCAGATTTGCAAACTCTGATGAGATGGGAATTGGAAAGCTGAGCCGAGAAACGAGCGACAGGAGAGAAAAAGACCAAGTTCGGTTTTTGGTGTGTGTCCTATTTTAAAGGCCTTGAAGAGGAAATTTCAGCAGGCCTTTGGAAATGCATTTGCCTAATACAAATTAAGCATCCTCCACCCCCCACCCCCCCTCTCTCCACTTTTTTAAAAGTTAATAAATTTCCTTCACTCAGGGCCGTTCCCGTCCCGCCCGGGAGAAGTGAGGCTGAGTCACGCCGTGAAAAGGTCCTGCCTGGAGGAAACTGCAGATTCCACTTCTGTGGGGGCTAACTGCTTCCTTGCAGTCAGGACAAACGAGGTCACTGGAAACTTCCAAAGACAATGCAGCCGTCTTTGCCAGGTTGGAGGAAGAGGGCCAGCCCCGCGGTGGGTGAAGTGTCCCCCCGTGTGGGCGCTTGATCGCTTTTTCGCTCCCGCCGACGTGCCTGCTGTTTTCCGGTCCCACGGGACGGCTCCCGGACTTCCCCCCTCGGGGCAATAAATATAAAAGCTTCCCCCCAGCCTCCTGCACCGACAGCCAGCTTCATTCAGGCCACCAGCAGGCACGCTGGTAGCAGGTGGTGTAAAAGTTAGGGGGTGGCCGTCCACCGCGCCGGGCCTCCTGGCCGCGCAGGGTGGGCCGGCTGGGCTGCGCGGCGGCGCGCGGGCCGCGGGCGGAGGAGGGGCGGGGGCGCCGGTCCAGCTGCCGGCCTCGCCCGCAGAACAATGCATCTGTCACCCGGTGAAGGATAGAGCGGCGAAGGCTGAAAGGGAGGCGCACGTCTGGCTAGTCTTCCCACCAGGCTGGCTTGTGCGCCTCCCACTGCTCTTGGGCAAAGAGCCAGCAATAGGGGCCTTGGAAGGTTCTTGACCAGGATGTACCGGTGAAGAAGGAGCCACAGGAAAAGAAAAAAAAAGGATCAGGGGAGGCTACTTTCTGCCCTGCCTTGAGTGAGGCCGTGCCTTCAGCCCTCCAGGGCCTGGGTCTCCTGCCTGCCTCCCCCCACTGCTCACAGCGCCCCTTTCAGAAGAGAGGATGGAATGGAGAGCTTGAGGATTGATAAGCCTTCCCTCCCTATCGGGAAAGCCTGCCCTGGGTCACGCGGACCATTATCACTCAGGAATCCTGCTGTGGGCTATTCCTGGCTCCAGCCCCAACCCGCTGTCTAACCTGAGGCAGGCCTGTCGCTCAATTTCCCTTTTCATCCATACTCAGACGCTTTTCCAGAACATAAGCCAGAAAGAAGGCAGCAATATATCGGTGACTCCCACCACCTGGCCCAAGGCTATAGTGTTCCGAGTGATTAATTTTAAGGACCAAAATTCTGGTCATTACTTTCAAATGTGAATATAAGCACACATACTGTACACACATTCGTATGTATTCTAGCATGATTAATTCACAAATACATATATTTATTTATAAGCTATAGCCAGTCCTCCAGGATCTGATCAAGAGAATAAACAACACATATAATTAATCAGAACAATTCATTTAGTGATAGTCTTCAGATTATTTATGCTGTTAAACAAAGTCACTCTAACCTTATTTTCACTTTTGTTTAAGCCTCCCCACGTACACTTCGATTCTCTTGAACACAGGACAACATCACACATCCTTTGTTACTTGGATGGATGGTGATTAGGTTACACAGAATAAGCTAACCTTTACCAAAGCCACAAAACTGAGTTAGGAACAGAACAGGATGGTCTCCAGAGATTTGGATTTCTAATTCAGTATTTATTCATGACCCACAACTAGATTATAATTTTCTAGAAGGCAAGACTATGCCTTGTGTCTCTAGTTCTTCTAACCCTAACCCTGGCATACAATAGGTGCTGAATAACTGTTGTTGGGATTTCTCTAAAATTCCAGAAAGAAAAGGAGATGGACAGAAAAAATAAAAATAAAAAATAAGGACCTAGTTAACGTTACAAAGGAAGAAAGAAATTCAATGGCTCTGTAAAATAAAAATGTGGCCCCAACACATGGATAAGTTAAGAAATGTGGTTAAACTGGCATGTGGTGTAATTCTGAGAGACATTTCCATGTCCAGAAAAAAACTCTTGAGTACACAGGAGCTGAATTTTAAGATGATCTTAACAACAAATATCTGGAAAAGAAAATGAACTCTGGACTTGATTTTGCAGTACAAGTAGGTCACAGATAAAACTGTCCTATGCCCAAAGTAGTCAGAAATCAAATAGTTGCCAGAAGACCAAAAAGAGGACTGCAATGTCATAAATCAGATGGGTGAGCCTCTTGACCATTTTGATCAGGAAAATACAACTGAAGGAAATGTGTACCAGAGGAAACCAGAAAAGATGCTTTGCCCAAGCCATTTTTGGGGTGGAGAGAATGAATGTATCAAATTTCTGTGGTCATGAAGAAACGAATATCTTGGTATGAGGTGAACAGTCACCAAAGAACACACCTCATTGGGAGAGGAAGGGCAGAATCAGGACAGAGAACCAGAGCGCATAAAAGGACGACCACGTTCAAGATCCCCCCAAATGATCACTTGTAGATGCCAGAGGGAAAGACGCAAGGAAACGTGGTGTCACCACTGCCTTCCCGTCAGATGTTTCTTCTGAACAGCGAGTCCCTGTGTATAAGCTCGTAATTTGGGGAGACTGAACTTATGGGTACTTGACTTCCCCCTTTTCTTTTTCTTTTATTTTCACTAGCGAGGGGATGGAATTGAGTGGAGATGTGGGCAGGGCTGAAGGAGGAAATTCTCTTCTGTTATGAGCAGCAACTAAAATGATGTGACTGCAAGCCCCCATCCATGTGCCTGCTAGAACTGGGAAAATATGAAGCCTGCAGCCTTTCGAGGAGTTCTGATTTCTTAGTTTCCGCTGTGGGGTCCCAGAGAGCAGTATCAGTAGTTGTGGACTGCTGAGGGGTCCTGTGCAAAACTACAGAATATGTAGAATTGATCGTTGTGCCCCCTTTCATCTCCTTTTCTGAATCTCTCTTCCATCTCTTGCTCCTACCCTTGTCTCCCAGATACACAGCCTCCTCTGCTGCTCTCAGAAATGTCTTTAGCTCAGCTCACAAAACCCCCACTGAATCCACCCATACAAATGAACTTGTTTGAGCCCCACTCTCAAAAGGACTTATTTAAAATGTACACTGTTAAAGCACTCCTATGTTAAAAGAAGGTTATTTGCTGCAAGGTCATTCAGGAAGAGATTGTCAGAGCTGAGACTTGAACTCAGGTTCTCAGAAGGGTGTTTCCTTAGGTGCAGTTTGCATGGGGAATTCTCATTCTTGCTTTACATTGCTCTAGCCTGGTGTGCTGCAATTCATGGGGTCGCAAAGAGTCGGACACGACTGAGTGACTGAACTGAACTGAACTGAGGCGGCCAAGGCTGCCAGATAATAAAGAGAGATCAGCGTCGCTGTGACATCTACTCTCCTCCTTCGCTCCTGTTTGCAAGATGCTCTCCATCCCTCCAGGGGTCCTACCGACACCCATTGGCTTCATGCCGCAAGATGAGAGTGTGAGAAACTGTGAATTACAGATTGAACACTGAGGACATCTTGAAGTGGAACTGAGGAAGAAAGTTTGGCAGAGGGGGAACAAGATAATGAAAAGGAGTAGTGCTGTTTCTTTGGGGGAGAAGGATTCTTCTTGAGGGTGAGTTTAAAGGTTTTAGAAAGGGGAAGACGGTGAGATGAAAGGCAGGCTTCCTCAGCCCAGAACCTGGAGGAAAGAAGAGAGGAAGGCAGAGCTGATGCGATATATACCTGGATGGTGGTCTCTGGGCTTGGGCGGAAGAAAGATTCCTCGTTGCAGATCAGCAGCCTTGGTACTGAGCACGTTGGAGGCAGCAGATAGTTAATATTTGTGGACACAAACCTTAACCTATTCCCCAGGCCAGAACTAAAGCTGGGAGGCCAAATGGGATAAGGCAAAAAAGGAATCTATAATATGAGTTAGGGATGAATAATTAAGACAAAAATATAATTGAGGCTAGTGGTGAAAGTTATTGGTATTAAGAGACCAACCAGTGGTGGTGGTATATCTGAGGCTATGAGAGTCATAGGGAAGGAAGGCCATTGAGAAGCACCTGCTGGTTTTATGAGGGAAGAAAATGAAAGAGAGAAAGGTGAAGTATCCTTCTAAAGCATAGAGAACTGCTTTAGTAGCCAAGAAAGGGCTTTACATCTGAGACTCCTTATATGAAACCTGAGTTTAAATTAAGGCCAGCATGGATGTAAGGCCAGCATCCTACACCAGTCCCAAAGTGGGGAGAGTGTGCTTTCGTCTGTGGCAGACCATGCTGGAGCCAGCTGTCACTTACTTTGTGCCACTGGACAAGGTTTGAGCTTCTTGTGTTATCTGAAATGTTGGGAGGTTAATAATGACAATCTTTACTCCATCACAAAGTTGTTGTGAAAACCTGTGAGACAATGTGTCAAAGGATTATATCAAACATTTGCAAAGGTAAATTATTTTCAGTGTCTTTTAGTATTGGGGCAAAAACCTCACTTCTATAGTGTTAAGTTGCCTTAATTGTCATACAAAATCTGTGTCAGAATATGGAGACATTTTAAAAGATATAAAATCTCATGTGATAAAGAAAAGACATGTGGTCTACATGCATTCACGCTTTTAAAAACAACCTCATGGAAGAAATATTCTGCCTGTTAACCACATGGCAAGTCTTCCTTAGACTGTATTTTACATTTTCTTGCTTTATGTTTCTATTTCAATTATCTAATGTTTATCTATGTTTATAGTTATACATGTAGATGTATCTTTAGCTTCATGTGACTATGTGTGCAGCATCTTAAGAAACTGACTGCCTCTAGAATGATCGGGTAAATAGATTTTAAAGGATCCTAGTGGTTTTTCATCCAAGAGAAACAAAAGACTGAGAATAATGATTTCAGAGCTTCCCCTTACAGTGACTTTTAGTTTTTGTTGTTCTACCACTTGAACAAGAGGGAAAGAGAGAAAGAGATGCTTCAACTTTCCCATTCAAAGTCATGATGGGAGAGCTGGCTCTTCTCAAAGAGAAAGAAGTGGGAAAGGGACAAGATAGCAAAATAACATCAGTGGGTAATAAATAGATGGCAATTGCATCCTAAAGATGGAAAGTAACTCTTGCAGCTACTTTGAAGGAAGCTTCTGCAAATAAGCTCGAATTCAAAAGAGAACAATGCAAATACATTTTGAAGAATCTTAAGAAGATGCAAATATAGGAAGAATGTATGTAGATTTGGAAATAACTATTTAAGAGCTAAGACAGGGGAAAAAAAAGTGCTGGTTGTTGTTTGCTCCATTTTCCAGCAGGAAGGAATGCCGAATGGTTACAAATAGAATAAAGTGCAGAGCTCCTGAGTATAACAGGATGATGTGAAGAGTTTGGAAGAGCAAAATCTGAGGACTACAGAAATGTCTTGAGTCGAATGGGTGAGGGTATCCATTACATGAAGAAGTAATGAAAGGGCGCTAGTACAATTAATAGAGCACCATTCTTCGAACAGAATAAATGATGAAATCAGAACAATATTATGAAGAGAAAAGAGAAGACAGCTAATACATAAGAGAAGTCATGTAAATTAGAGAATGGAGAAATGATAGGATAAATGATATAAGGAAAACCATCCATCATGGATTATTGTTTGGTTTGATTTGGTAATATGTTGGCAGGTTTGACATTTTATGCATTAAAAAAAAAAAAGAACAGTAGCTAGCTAATGACAGTGGAGATGAGAGGAAAAGACAATAATAGAACCAAATACAATTTAAATATTTAAAATAATTTTTTAAATGGATTTAAATAATATGCAAGAAGTCTCTAGAAGACCTGAGAGGAGATTCTTTTTGTAACTCTATACATTTCTAGGAAAAACGGGGAAATATAGTCAATTTAAAAAGTATTTGTGCTTGATTTTCACAAAATCCTAGACCAAAATGTCAACTGATACATTCCTCTCAGATTATTTCTCAGATCAATGATTAGATTTAGTTGAGTCTTGTTTTCCTGGAGCAACACAGAAGTTTTTGAAAAGCCCATGAATATTAAGTCTGCAGGTGTCCCTTCCCTGGTGTTCTGGAAATGTGACCAGTCTCTCCTCCGTGTGACAGGATCACACCACAGCTCGTAGCCACTCTGCAATAATCTGCAAGTGATAAAGACTTTACAAGGCCGACCCCCACATGTACTTGCAGAAAGGTCCCTGTCAGATGCAGCAGGTGTCTGTAACATGCGAGAGTGGATGACCAGAGCTGACATGTTCCGCAGCTCAGAGAGCCAGTTTAAAGATACCGAGGCAGGGTGCTCTGTGTGCGCTCTGTTGGGGCAGTGGTCCTTGAGGGTTCTCCAAGCCAATGGCACTGAGCCAAATAGAAAACGATTTACCCCAGAAACTGCTCAACGGCTTTAAGAAGAAGAAAAACGCTGAGCATGGACTGTAACTCCATGATAAAAGCAATTCCTGGGCAAAAAGCAAGCCATTTCAAAAAATACCAGTGAAAGAACTTTGAGACTACTGGGAAACGTTTCAACTTGGAATCAAATGAAAGTAAAGTTGGCAAGTAACCCTGAGGGTGGGAGGGTTAACTTTTCTCCCTGAGCTAGGATTCTTAAAGCCTTATATTAATACACCTATGATACCTTTGCAATCGCTGAACAAATGGAGAAACACTCTCTGAGCAAGAATATACATCACTTGTCTTTCCAAATGAAGTTTTAAAGTCTGAGACCTTATTTGGATAAAATCATTAAATAAAAACTTAGATAAACCTAGCTCTGAGCCATTTATATGGATGAATAATATTTTCTCACTTTAAACCCTTTTGAATTTTAAAGTTGGATAAAGAGAGTAATTTAGGAGCAAACTTCAGAGAGGCTAAGTAACATAATCAAGAGACAACTTGAATCCAAATGCTGTCATCCCCAGGAAATTGGGATTTCATAGATATATTTTCTTAATATTGTTATATAAAAAAGAAAGGTAATATCTGACATTAAAAGTTTGATTAAAATGAAATAAATACAATAAATTTCACTTTTAAAATTTATATTTGTATATACACACTTACTCTGCCTACCAAGTGGCCAGTGGTAAAGAATCCGCCTCCCAGGTTTGATCCCTGGCTCGGGAAGATCCCCTGGAGAAGGAAATGACAACCTACTCCAGTAGTCTGGCATGGAGAAGTCCATGGACAGAGGAGCCTGATGGGTACAATCTGTGAGATCATAAAAGAGTCAGACATGACTGAACGACTAAAACAACAATGACAATACATACTTGACATTAAAAAAAATTTTTTTTCTTTATGGCCATATCATGCAGCATATAGGATCTTAGTCCCTGACCAGAGATCAAACCTATGACCCCTGCAGTGGAAATGCAGAGTCTTAACCACTGGCCTGCTAGGGAAGGCTCATGCTTAACATTTTGAGTCTAAGGAGTTGCTTTTGTCTTTTTTAGTAAAAAGTTTGAGCTTTTTGAGAAAAGTCGCTCCATTAATTGGGAGATTTGTTTTATTTTAAACAAGTACAAAACTAAGGGTAAGGGAGGGGTTAGGATTTCTTTTTTCTCCTGTTGCAATTATTTGGTTATTTTTAACATGCTTGCACCTAAATTAATTCAAATCTCTTATTCATTAGTTTTGTTTCTAATAATTTGGAGCCTATGTGAAAGTCACAATAACATTTAAAATTTGATTGTCCATCACCATCAAGGACATTTAAATAGGAAGCTTTAGGAAAGGACAAGTGAGAAAAAAGAGAAAAACCAACAGGTTTACAGGAACAGCTATAGCAACAACCTTGGTAGAACCTTGACATAAGAATTATTTTACGGTTAAACTTTGTGACTATTCCTGAACCATGTATGAATGGATATATGTATGACTGCAAATGAACTTAAAATCTGGAGATGGAATCAGTCCCCATTCTATATGGTCTACATTTCAATCTCCCCTCCTTCTGCCCCTTGTCAGTGTATCAGATTGCTTCCAGTTTAGCTGGACTACATCCTAAGGGTAAGTCACTACTTAAGTTGAGGATAATATGAACAATAACAATAGCTAATATTTATTGGACATGTATTGCGTTCTGTGAAGTGAAAGTCACTCAGTCGTGTCTGACTCTTTGCGACCCCATGGACTATACAGTCCATGGAATTCTCCAGGCCAGAATACTGGAGTGGGTAGCCTTTCCTGACTTAAATGAAAATCACCAACTCTAAAATCCAGAATAAGGAAAGACCAATTATAACTTTTTTTTTTTAAAGAAAAAATCCTGTGGTCACACCATCACTCCTGATTTTATATTATTTTAATTCTAATTCAAACCTTCAGTTGGAAAGACTCAACTTTTAGACTACAAAGGTTTACTAGTCAGGGAAAAGACATTCATTTCCTCAATCAAACTCCGAATGCTAATTTGTGTTTGAGATTGCACCCAACAGCTAAAAGCAGAGGAGAGTGGGGCTTGTTTTGTCTGTTTTTACATTTCTTCCTTCTTTTAACTATACATTTAATTTGATCATAAAGAATTTTCTCTAGTTTTGAGTTAAATTTAGAATAGAAAAACATTGAGAACATAATCACTACATTGTGGGAAGAGTGGGACCCCTGACATTATCTTGGGTGGCTCTTCTTATCCTTATATTACTGTTAAATCACTTCATTAAGTCTCTCAATTATTTTGTCAAGTGATACAACTAACAAATGAATGCCAACATGTTTACATTTAATATTCATGAAATTTAAAGCAAAGAACTCCTTTTTTTAAATGGGTTCTTGTTAAAACCATTTGCAAGGTTTTATCTGGATATTTGTATTCTATAATAAACTTGCTAGAAAGTGCAAGTTTCAGACAATATTTTTATTTCTAAGAAATGGGTACATGCCTTGGTAAAAGGCATTTAGGAGGGTGAAATACTACAGACACACTCTGGTTTCCTTATGTTAGAAAGCATTGGATTTCTTTATTGACAATAACAATATTGTTTTGGGGCTGAGAGTTATGCAGGCAACAACCATTTGTTAACCCCCTGCCAGGGGTTCCTCAGAAGCTGAGCTGGGCATGGATGTCCACAAGCAACTAGAACAGAGATCATGCCTTCCTTGGGCTCACAGTGCAGGAAACATGAATACATACAAAAACAGCATAGAATTGTATGACATTCTGGACAGACGTATGAAAAGAGTAGCCCAGGAGAAGTGGATTTCATTCACACTCACTGCTTATAGATGCAGACATTGTGCTTTATTTTCAAACTGCCTACTCTTCAGCAGTTTCATGTTATTATCTCCTATGAGAATCTATAAACCCCAATTGCTTTCTACTTTCCTTGTAAACTGAATAAACCTTCAGCTTATTAATATCTTTGCTGACTGTTTGCCCTCACTCCTTACCACCCAGCCAGAGTTGCAAGAGAAGTATATTTAAAGCTTCTGCTTTTGAAGCATGACATGTTCAAATCCCAACAAAAATGGCAGTGTAATCATTAAGATGAAATAAAAAAAATGGCCATTCCTATATTTATGCTTTACATTGCCTGGGACCAAATACCACTGCTCATTTTCAGCTCCACCCAAGGGAAGCAAAAACAAAACAAAACAAAACAAAAAAACACGCAACCTTCTCAAATCTCTGGTGACTCAGATAGTAATGAATCTGCCTGCAATGCAGGAGACCAGGGTTTGATCCCTGGGTTGGGAAGATTCCCTGAAGAAATGGCTGCCCACTCTTTGGCGAGTATTCTTGTCAAGTGTTCTTGCCTGGATAATCCCATGGACAGAGGAGCCTGGCAGGTTACAGTCCATGGGGGTCACAAAGAGTCAGACATGACTGAGTGACTTTCATTTTTCTCGTGTTATATAGGACAAGTAATATATTCACTTGGTTTAAAAATGTAAAAACTACGAAACTTTTCAAAACATTGAAAAGGTACAAAAGTACATGCCTAGCTTCCAGTTAATATCCTAGGAGATGAGGCTTCTAGAGATAATTGAAACATATACAAATCAGTGCTCTTCTTTGTCCCTTCATTCTTTCCTCCTTCTTTCTCTCTGTCCTTTTCCCTCCTGTCTCTTTTCCTTTTTCTGTTCTTTCCTTGTTTCCTACTGCCTCTTTTATTTTAAACATGTTTAGCAAAATAAAACTATCCTCATTGTTCTTTCCCTTGACTTTTTATTTTTTCATTTAACAATGTATCTTGAAGATTTTTCCACATCAATATATACTGAACTTTGCCTTAAAAAAATTTTTTTTATTTTTGGCCATGTCACAGGACACGTGAGATCTTAATTCTCCCACTAGGGACAATACCTGCATTTCCTACATTGGAAGCACAGAGTTTTAACCACTGGACTATCAAGGAAGTCTCCCTGAACTTTGCTTGATTTTTTATAAAACAGCTTGTACTATTCCTTGGAATAGATGTATCAGGATATATTTAAGTTCTAACTTACGAGAAATCTTGAACACAAATCATTTCGCTAATGAGGAAGTATATTTTAAGGACAAACTTTTAAAGGTGGAAATGCTGATTTGAAGGATATATCCAGTTGAAAGTACTATAACAGATATTGCCAAACAACCAAAGATTGTTTACTTGTTCTGACCATTAAAGAGTGACTTGGGAATCCAGTTAAAATATCCAACAATGACAAAAGAAGACTGGGTCTTATAGTAATGGGTGTATCTGGTTTTCAGTTTTGTCATTGTCAAGCTATTCACATTTTGGTCTCTTTGCAGACATGATCAAAGGTTATCTGCTGAGTACAAAAGCAGACCAAAATCTGGAGAGTACAGAGAGATCTCACAACAGTGGTTTAATTTTAAAGATATATTATTTGTATATAGAAATTCTGATTGTATTCCACTTCTGTCTTCTCTCATCTTCTTGATCATTTTGGCCACTGATGTTCAAAGAAAATCTGTCTTTAATATAGTTACTAAACTCTGTAGGATTTGGATAATCTTTTTGCATGCTTTTATAAACTGGAATTAGAGACAGCAACACAATTCAGCCTCTTGCTGTGGAAACCACAGCTTTCTAAAGGGCATCCTGCCTGGACATCACTTCATAGAGAACAAGTTCTGTCCCTTGGGCGCCGTGAAGACTGCCCGCACGACTTGTTGCATCATGTGACCTTTGGCAGTAAACTTAAATTTAAACCAGAGACGAAACAGGGCATTTCGCCTTTTAACAATTGAAGTCCCTCCAGTTTCTGTGACAGCTCTTCCCATTATACTCCCTGCCCTGGTTTATCATCTAAACTTTCCTAGTTAGAAAACCCATATGAGAAGACTCAACTTATCCCCCAAGACCACTCAACATGGGCCAAGTGACCCCAAGGTTAACAGATCTTGCCTTAAGTCAGTCAATGGAGGGCTGCTAGTCATTCTTATCTTCAAGATTCTACCTCACGTGCAAGGTCATGGGAATCCACCTGTTCTGATCAATCAGGCAAGAGAATTCCCCCATGAAGATGGTTTTGGGCGTTTTGTGTTGTGTGCTGAAAACGTTACCCAGCATTTTTTCATGAGTTGTCATGAGGAAGTCAGGGAACAAGTGAGTTTGTGAAGTGAATGGATCATTCTGTCTCTAACATGGCAGTGAACTCAATGACCATTTAAGGAGTGAAATTGACATTTGCATTTCACCTTCCTTCTCCTGAGACACTGCTTTGTTTCTTGACCAGCCTGGAAAGGCCTTTCTCAGGGAGATAGCTAATCTGGAAGTAATAAGACAGCAGAATAGCTAGAAAAGCCAAGTTGTCTTAAATCATAGGATGACGCTGCACAATGGCACATTGCTTAGCCAATATTTTATGAACCAGATCTTGCAGCAGCTTTGACTCTGAGACCATGAGAGTGAGGATCAAACTAGGCCTTAACTCCCATGTGTGACTAAGGAGCCGAGGCTCCACTGAATGGCCGAAGGCTTGAGGGCCAAAATAAAGGCTGACGACCATCCTCTCCAGTCAGTGCTGACCTCTGCAGAGAAAGGAAAGGTGAGTAATGAATATGATCACAGGAACCATTGTAAAACTCACTCAGAAAAACAGTGGAAATTAAAATAGTGTAAAAACGCAAAGGAAGGGGTGATGGATCTAAAACACTTTAACGGGAGAAAGAATAAAAGAAAGTGGCTATGATTTGATTGGGTGGTGAAACTAATGATGGATGGTTCTTGAAAGGAGCTAAAAGCATTAAAGGGGCCTATTGAGATGAGCCCAAGATAGGAGGGTGGGTTTTTCTTTTTTAAGAGAGCACCGTGCTTTGGCATGCAATTTTTAAAGCATAAAGGAATAAATGGAACTACATTGGGCCTTACTGTAACCCAGATTTCAGTATCTCATGGGCAGGTGTCTGTTCGCGGGACTGAAAACTCCACAGCCTCCAGGAAGCCCCTGCTGTCAGCAGAGCCTCATCACTGGCCAGCTTAAATGACAACATGACAACCAGCAAACTAATGAGGCTGTAGGCCCAGAGGAAGACAGATACGCAATAGTTACCCTGGAGGAGAAATATTTTGCCACCTCACACAATGGGGTGGCCCAACTCTCTCCTTTCTTTTGGGCAAGCAGAGGGGGAACTCCTGTTCTTTTTCTCCTGGGATATACAAGGGCCCATGCTGTTCAGGCTGACTTCTTACGTAGGAGGGGCTGATTCTGACTCACGAAAAAACTACATATGGTTTTACTTCCAATGACATCTGGAAAGCGAAGGGTCAAATATCGCCTCGTAGAGAGATGTCCTAGTGAACATGGGGAAGAAGCTGGCTGTTCTCTTTGGGAGATTAGTAAGAAGTGAAAGAGTCAAGACTGGATGTGGGTGGAATTTTAGTGAGGAATTAGAATAATGCTCCTTTTCCTTTACTCCCCTTCTTAAATTACTTCTATGAAAAGTGGTAAGGACAGAAGTAGGGGGAGGAAAGGAGAGCAGAAGGAGCTACTGGAGGGATCACAAGAATTCAAAGAAAATCACAACCTTCCAAAAAGAAATGAACGTTTTTTCAGCCCTATTTAATACCTGCCCCGTGCCTTGGCACTGAGTGAGTTTGAATTAACATTTCATATTTAGAGAATTTAGAAATAATGCCTAAACGTTTACAGCATTTTGTTTCTCAAGGCATAATAATTTCCATTTAATTTCACATAAGCCTTGTCACATTTACACAAAGAAAAATCGAATTGGCAGTAAAGGAAGCATATTCTTGTTAAAATAGGAGCACTTTATGACCAGTTCCTACCCTCCCCAGAATTGGCATTGGGAAATGTGATAGCACAATAGAAAGACAAAGACAAAGACACACATTCTCTCCCCCTCCCTAGACATATAACAAGTTCCCTCAAGTCTAATCCCCCCCAGCAAGGGATCCCACATTTTTCATTAATATAATACAAAAACATATGGTTAAGAAAAGAAAAAGAACATAAAGAAATGAGTAGAAGAGCTACAGAATTCAAAGAAAACAATTCCCTAGTTCATACCCACATCTAACTGCCTACGAAATTTCAATGAAAATCAGATGTGATTTTCAGCATGTATTCTGCTTAAATAAAACATGAGTGAAATACAAGGAATTCTCTATGTGGTGGTTACAAAATTGTCTTTCCCTGTACTGAGTTATAATTGTATGGGATTATTGTGAGGATTAGATGGTATTTGTCAACTGTTAAAAAACTATACAAATTTATATTCCCAAATGTTGAAAATTAATTCTTACTGTTCCAGAGATGAAGATATGGTTGCAGAAGACAAGAAAAGGTAGATTTTTGGCCTAAATGTGTACCAACCTCAAGACATAAATTGGCAGTTATTTTTAAGAAATAAAAACAATTTTGCCAGCCTTTTTTCTTTAAAAAAATTTTTTTTTTCTTGAAAGAAAATTCCAGAAAAAAACCCCATCCTCATTTCATGTGTGTCACAATGGAAAGAAGTACAGTAGGAAGAGAGACTTTGCCTGTAAGGTCCCAAGTTTCTTAGAAAGCCCTGAAATCAGATGAAAGAATGAAAGGAGGGAGGGAAGCAAGGAAGGACATGGAGGAGAAAGGAAGGAAGAAACAAAGGGAAAAAGCCAAGGTGAGACCCAACAAGGAAATGAGTCTCAGCTTATCATGAATCACTTGCTCCTCTTCTGCTGAACACACTGCAGCCAGCTCCGCTGGTTGGTACCTTGTTCTTTAATCTGAGGCTTCAACTTCCTTTCATCTTTCTGAATCTGATCTAGTTCATCCTTAGAAGGTGCTTAAGGGGCTGAGGACCGTGAAGTCTCACTCTAAAAAAGATTAAGATAAATAATAGGTTGTAGAAGGGTTTTTCTTTCTTTTGACTTCAGGCTTTTGAGAATGTTTCCACATTTATTTCTATTTAAAGCAAAATCTAATTCCTTTGCTGGAGTTGAAAGCCAAAGTCATAATATCAGCAGGAAAGAATATCTATAGGTTCACATTCATCTACATGTGATGGCAAGACAAATGGAAGTAATAATGCCAAAACCCCCAGTCCTCTTCTTCCAAAATGATCACGCCTTCAATCAACACATTGACTGAGCACCTTTTATGTGCTGTGCATTCATTCTTTCAGGCTCTGGAGATACTGCAGTGGACACAACAGAAAAATCCTTGCTTTTCAGAAATGAGAGTCTTGGAGGTGGGAGGCTAAGTAGTAAATTGGAGATGCCCTAAATAATCACTTATTTATCAAAGGTTATTTGCATTAAATACTCTCACATAAACATGTCCAGATTCAGTCAAGAGCAAGATATAAAATTTTGAGATCTTAAAATTGTGAAATCTTTTAAAAAATCCTTAAATATTTGAGAAAGCTGGAATATACACAAAACATAGGTTTTAGCAGTTTTAAAACAAAACTAAGATGATTTTGTTTGTAGTCTGAAAGGCAAAATATGTTGTACAGTCTGGTTTTTAAAAAAAAATTTTAATTTTTTTTTAATGATCAAAGGCTCAAATGAAACATGAGTAAGAAAGAAAAATATTTTTTCAAACTGTTTCACAAGAGAGTGGAAGAATTGGAGGGAACTGTTCTTAAAAATATTTCCCCCCAACTTTTTTAGTTTCATTTTTATGTTCCCATAAAGCCTGGACTGGTGTCTTGCATTTCATGGATTTTTAGTGAATATATGTTGCACAATTATTTTATGAGTAGTAAAGGCAAGTTCTTGATTTAGAGAGCCTCTCAAAGTCATTCTACAAAAAATATTTTGTTGGATCTAAACTGAAAAGTAACCATTTTATTGTATGGTTTATAATTAATTCTAACCTTTTAATCCTCAAGAATTCAAAATTTCCTTTGGGAAATGAGCCATGCTTATAGCTTATTGTTCAAAATCTATTGGAGATAATTATATTGTTTTATTTTATAACCCATTACAAAAAAGATAGTTGTTATAACATGGCTTCACTATTTTATAACTCTGGAGATTCTACATTATTAAATTACTTACAACATCACTTGGTCTTACTTAGCATAGTTTCAGAAATTAATGGGCTGGCTTCTCCCTAGGCACAAGACAGAGAGAGAATGCTCTGAAAGGCATGATAAAAGTCGGGGAAGAGCCAGACCATCGGGTAAACATAGTCTCAAAGAAGCTATGATCAGAGGATTGGGTTTATTTTGTGGTCCAGGAGGTGGAGAGTTAAGGGTCAGCCAGGGTTGATTGCTAGAAGCCAAGTCAGGGCAGTGCCAGGAGGCATGGCCAGGAGACGGAGCAGAAAATCTGTAAGACTAACCCAGGAACTGAAAGCAGGAACATAGAAAGCCAAAGAACTCAGATGGCTCTTCCTTAGCCTAGCACTGCTTTAAGGCCTTTGCTCTAGGAACCTCCTCAATAGCACAGGGAATTCTAGTCAATACTCTGTAATGGCCTATATGAGAATAGAATCTAAAAAAGAGTAGATATAGGTATATGTGTAACTGGATCACGTTGCTGTACTGCAGAAACTAACACAACATTGTAAATCAACTATACTCCCTTAAAAAAAATTTTTTTTAAAGTTTTTGCCCTGCCCTTCTAGGCATCATGTTAAAGACACTGTCCAACACCAGATACTGAAACACTTGGATTTTTTTTTTTAATTGAAAGATAATTGCTTTACAAAATTGTGTTGGTTTCTGTCAAACATCAACATAAATCAGCCATAGGTATACACACTTGGATTTTAGTTTGGGGAGGAAGTAGAAAAGTAAACATTTTCCCAAAGAATTGCCAGTGGATTCAATGAGATCAGTGATGTGCTGGTATTAGTTACCTGTTGTCACGCTTCAGTTCAGTTCAGTTGCTCAGTCGTGTCCGACTCTTTGCGACCCCATGAATCACAGCACGCCAAGCCTCCCTGTCCATCACCAACTCCCAGAGTTCACTCAGATTCAAGTCCATCGAGTCAGTGATGCCATCCAGCCATCTCATCCTCGGTCGTCCCCTTCTCCTCCTGCCCCCAATCCCTCCCAGCATCAGAGTCTTTTCCAATGAGTCAGCTCTTCGCATGAGGTGGCCAAAGTACTGGAGCTTCAGTTTTAGATCATTCCTTCCAAAGAAATCCCAGGGCTGATCTCCTTCAGAATGGACTGGTTAGATCTCCTTGCAGTCCAAGGGACTCTCAAGAGTCTTCTCCAACATCACAGTTCAAAAGCATCAATTCTTCGGCACTCAGCCTTCATCACAGTCCAACTCTTACATCCATACATGACCACTGGAAAAACCATAGCCTTGACTAGAGGGACCTTAGTAGGCAAAATAATGTCTCTGCTTTTGATCAGGCTTGCGACAGTATAATTCTGAAGTTAGCAGTTTAAAACAACACACATTTATCATCTCACAGTTTCTGTGGGCCAGGAACACAGGAATAATTTAGCTGAGTATCTCTGGCTCCGGGGCTTTTACAAGTTCCAATCAAGGACTCGGCTGGGCTGACTCAGTTAGGAGACTCATCTCAAGCAGGAGAGCAGAAGAACCATTTCCAAGGTCACGTTCCTGGCTGTTGGCAGGCCTATGTCCTTGCTGGCTGGAGACTAAAGATATTAGGTCCTTGCCACATGAGGCTTTTAACAGGGTAGCTCACAACATGGCAGCTTGGAGCAGCTCACAACAAGGCTTCCCTTGGAGCAGGTGGGCTAGAGAGTGAAAGAATGCAAGAGTGAGCGTGTAAGATGGAAGTGACAGTCTTTCTAACCTAATCTCAGAAGTGACATCACATTGCATTTGCACTATCCCATGTGTCACAGTGAGTTTTTACTGTGTTCAGCCATACTCAAGCAGAGGGGGTACGCAAAGGCATCAATGTTAGGAGGAACCCTGGGACCCTTCTTTGGGGCTGCCTAGCACTGCATTCCACAAAGAAATCTGTATCACTGGATATTTTAGAACAGATTAGAAAACACTTGCTCATGCAAAGATCAAGGTTTCACCTGCCTGAAGGTAGAAACCGATGTTATCTCAAAAGTTCCTTTTACTCTATGGTTTTATTCTCTGTAATGGGTTTTTTCCGTTTTCTTGGTCAATTCTGTCTGATACACTATGGTAGGTCAATCTCCTGTATTGTCCATGGCCAAAGTCTCTAAATAGTATAACACAGTGATTAAGAGACAGACTGCTAAGCTCCAAGTTCCAGATCTTAAGTTACTAGCTACATAATGTTGGGCCTCAGTTTTCTCATCTGAAAAATGGGGATAATAATTTTACTTAGCTCATAGGGATGTCATGAAGATTAAATGAGTTAAGGGCTTAGTACAGACTCGTGCTCAAACTACATGGTCAATAAATGTGAGCTAATGCAAGAAAATTGACCTATCCTCCAACTGTTGACAACTTCAGGAGAAAAGGAAATTAATCTTTTTTTCCATATGATTTCATATGTTAGCCACATAGACCCTTTCTCTTTCCTGACTTCCTAAAATGTCCTCATCAGATTAGTTATACCTCTAAATGATGACTCAGACTTAAGCACAGTGGCAAGATAATGTATGTGAGGAGACAAGGGCTTTAGTCTTCTATTGTCATTTTCTAAGGCTATATCACCTATTTACAATAATGTTTATATTTAAAAATTATTTCTCAAGTACTAATCTTTTCAATTTCCATAACACAACTGGAATTTAAAATCTTTTTTAAATTCTCTGATGTCTCAGTTGATTTAGTCTTTGATGCTTTTATTTGAAAAACTCATGCTTATGCTAGGAAAAATAGAAAATATTCCCAATAACTCAGTGCATAAGAATCCACCTGCCGTGTAGGATACAGAGGAGACATGGGTTCAATCCCTGGTTAGGAAGATCCCTTGGATAAGGAAGTAGCAACCTATTCCAGTATTCTTGCCTGGGAAATCCCATGGACAGAGAAGGTTGGCAGGCTACACTCCAAAGTTCTCAAAGAGTCGGACACAACTGAGTGACGAAACATAGCACAGAGATAAATAGAAAAATAGAGAACTAAAAAGTAAAACAAAGAAATACACTAATAATTCCAGTATTATTGATATCTTCTTAGTAGATTTTTAGAGTTTTTGATTTTTAATTAAAAAATTGTTTATTCTAGAAAAATTATAGTAAGTAAATAAGTAAACAAATAAAAAAAGAAAAAGGAAAATACATACATACATATAATATACTCTGTGTGTACAGAAGTTCTTTGAGAATACATTCTGCTGAACAGCTAATATCTATACTTTCCAAACTCAACTTAATAAAGACCCATTTATGCCTGGTTTGGGACTGGAAGTGCTAACACCCACTAAAAAATTACCTTTTCCTTTTAAAAAATTACCTCTTGAATGGAAACCCATGTAGTCAGCTAACATGAAATTTTGTCTAACCTGAATGAAGATACTAATCTAATTCTGACCCATTTTTAAACTTGAGCATAATAATATATTTTCTAACATTTTCAATGAAAGATAATTAATGCAACATTTACATTTAGCACTAAAAAAATCTCAATCAAATGCTTCTCCATCAAAGAAGGAAATCTAGTCTTAACTATTAGAAAAATAATTCTTATTTCCATTTATCATCAACTCCTTTTGTAGTTCATTCCAGGCTGATGATCCACTGTTTAATTTGGTAAGAAGTCATTCAAAAGGAGATCCTTCAGTTGTCTGTGAACTTTAGGTCTTCCTCTCAACAAACGCCCTCCTGCTGCTATGCATTTATCGTTTTTAAAAAATTATTTAACTTATTTTGGCTGTGCGGGGTCTTTGCTGGTGCACTGGCTTTCTCTGGTTGTGGAGAGCAGGGGCTCCTCTCTAGTGTGGAGCTCTGGCCTCTCCCTGCAGTGGCTTCCCTTGTCGAGGAGCGCCGGCTCTAGGGCGCTCAGGCTTCCGTAGTTGCGGCGTGTGGGTTCAGTAGTTGTGGCTTGCAGGCTCAGTAGTTACTGTGCACGGGCTTAGTTACCCTGTGGCATGTGGAATCTTCCCAGATCAGGCATCAAATCTGTGTCCCCTGCACTGGCAGGTAGATTCTTAACCATTGGACCACCAGGGAAGTCCTATGCATTTATCTTATTTCACTTATTATCTCTACTTTCTATGCATGTATCTACTTTTAGAATCTACGCTCTTCCCCAGTTGTTGAATTTATAGTCATGCAATTGTTACAGTATCACCTCATTATCGCTTTGACGTCTAATGTCTATAGAAAAATGTAAAAATGTCTCTTGAATTCTCAAAAATTATAATTTGTGTGAGTTTTTCTATTTTTTGGGTCAATCTAATTAATTTGTCAATTTTACTAATGGCAGCAAAGAAAAAGCTTTAACTGTCTTTGATTTTCTTTATTGTCTATCATTTCATTGTTTTCCACTTTTGTGTTTATTCTATCCCTCCTAATGATTGCTTGTATTTAATTTGTCCTTCCTTTTATAGTTTCTTAAATTTATTTCTTAAATTTCATAAATTTATATAATTGACTTTTGACCTTTTTTTCCCTAATGTGAGCATTTAGAGTTACAAATTGCCCTTCAAGCCGTGCTACACCTATATTTTGCATATTTTGATATACTACTATATTTTAGTTTTTTCATTATCATTCAGTTCCAAATATTTGTCAATTTTCTTTGGAATTTCATCTTTGATCTATAGAGATTTAGAACTCTGTTGTTTAATTTCCAAATATTTGATGATTTCCAGGTGTACTTCTTTTACTGATTTCTAGAGTAGTATTGTGTTCAGAGAACATGTTTTGAACTATCCCAATTCTTCAATATTTATTGAGACTTATTTTATGGCCCAGCATCTATCTCTGTATGTTTTAAGTGAGCTTGAAAAGAATACTGTCAAAGATGTAATATTCTACAACATCAAATAGGTTCAGTTTGCTGACAATGTTATTCAAACTTTCTATATCCCGAGTGACTTATGCCAAATTTTCCATCATTTGCTGAGAAAGGAATATTGAAAGCTTTAACTACAGTTGTGGATTTGTCTATTTCTTTCTCTGGTCCTATTAAGTTTTTGTTCTGTGTATTTTTGAAGTTTTGCTTTTAGATGCATAACCATTCATGATTTCCACCTCCTCCTGATGGACTGACCCTTTTATCATTATGAAATGTTCCTTATATCTTTCTCAATACTTTTTTTTTTTTCTGAAGCCTACTCTGTCTGCTTTTAATACAGGAAACTTTTTATGAGTAGTGTTTTCCATCCTTTAATTTTAGCCTATTTGTAGTTGTTTTTTTTTATACTGAATATATTCCTCTTTTAAGCTACTAATAATTGAGCCATGGTTTTTAATCAGGCCTGGTGAACTTATTTTTGTTGGAGAGTTTATGTTTGGTTATAAGCCTACTATCTTATTTGAGCTTTATTTGTTCACATAATCTGTAGGCTTTTCCCTGCTTTTCTGACTTTCTTTTGGATTGAGTAATTTTTAGTACTTCATTTCATCTCCTTTACTAATTTATCTTCATATTTTAAAAATTTGATTTTCTTAGTAGTTAATTTAAGATTTCTTACATGAATTTTAATATATTGAACTTTCACCAGAAATATTACAATAATTTATATATAATAAAAATCTTGATAACATATAATTTCGTTTTCTTCCTTCTCATCTTTTGTGCTACCACATATGTCATAAATCCTGTGATTGTTTTTGCTTTAAGGAGTCAACTAGCTTTTTAAAAAGATTATAATATGAAAAGCTTTTTATATTTACCTATGTGAAAGCTGAGTGCCAAAGAATTGATGCTTTTGAACTGTGGTGTTGGAGAAGACTCTTGAGAATCCCTTGGACTGCAAGGAGATCCAGCCAGTCCATCCTAAAGATCAGCCCTGTGTGTTCATAGGAAAGACTGATGTTGAAGTTGAAACTCCAATACTTTGGCCACCTGATGTGAAAAGCTGATTCGTTGGAAAAGACCCTGATGTTGGGAAAGATTGAAGGCAGGAGGAGAAGGGGATGACAGAGGATGAGATGGTTGGATGGCATCACCAACTCGATGGACATGGGTTTGGGTGAACTCCAGGAGTTGGTGATGGACTGGGAGGCCTGGCCTGACATGCTGTGATTCATGGGGTCACAAAGAGTTGGACACGACTGAGCAACTGAACTGAACCGATGTATTAACCACATCTGGAGTTCTTCATTTCTTTGTGTAGAATCACATTTTCATACAGCATTATCTTTCAACCTGAAAACTTCTTTACATACTTCTTGTAGCCCAGCTCTCCTGGCAATAAATTCTCTCAGATTTGGCTTGTCTGATAATCTCTTTACTTCAACTTAGTTTGAAGAATAATTTATCTGCTTATAGAATTCTAGGTTAGTCTTTTTTTCTTTTTTTTTTCCTCTTTTTTTCTTTTAGTAATTAAAAAATGATAATCTCTTATCCTTTTTCCCATTACATCTGATTAATAAACAGTAATAATTCTTATTATCATTCCCTTAAAGGTAATTCATCTTTTCCTCTGTCTGCTGATATGTACCTTGGGAAAAAATGGGCTCACCTCATTTTTTCTTCTTTTCTTGGGGTTCACTGTCCTGTGCTGTTGTCAAACATTTGAAATCGTTCTTTCATTTCTTACCAGTTGTATGGTTGTTTATGCCTTGGAGTAAATTTAGTAGTTTAGTCCCAACATCATGGGTAGAAGTAGGTGTTAAATAGGGGAGCTTCTATATGCAAATAAGTAATGAGTATCCAATAAAGAGTGAGTTCCTCAGTGTGAAAACTTTTTAAATTTAACACTCAGCAGCTGCTAGTGATTTTGAAGTAGGGTTGTGACTTACACAGTAATACAATTTAAAAGTTTTGGCTAAGGGTTGCAGCAAGAATATACTGAAGTGAGAGAAAAAAAAAAAAGGCTAGATGATCTTGTTAGATGCTGTTTCAATTGTGAAGGAGAGACATAATAAATTCCTCTACCAAAATGGAGGCATAGAGAAGGGAGAATAAATTCCCCTTGAAACAGAAATAGATTCTACAGGTATATAGACAAAGCCAGAAATAATCCTAGCTGAAGAAGTTGAGGTTATGGATTCTAACCAAAAGTAGGTAAATGTATGAAAAGAAGGACATTTATTTCTTTTAGAACAAAAGAAAGTGGAGGGAAGAGGAAGACTAAAAGCTCAGGGACAACTGAAAAATCTCATTTTGAATGACTTCTCAGTAAATTAAACAGTGGAGCATTGTTTAACAATGGCCTAGAATAAAGTAGGAAGTGACTAGGCATAAAAGGAAAATGGGACTTATTTTTCTAATTTTTGTTGTTATTTGTTTGTTTTTTGGCTGCTTGGCTTGTAGGACCTTATTTCCCTCACCAAAGACTGAACCTGGGGCCCTTAGCACTAAAAGCACAGAGTCCTAGCCGCTGGACCACCAGGGAATTCCCTTTCTAGTAGTTAAGACTAGAAAGAGGTCCTTCTATAATGGAAAAGCAACTGTTGAGATTTAAAAAAAAAAAAAAAAGGAAAAGGTATGCCTTTATATAATCCTTAGGGCATTAAATAGGCAGGAGATCTGCTAACAATTGGATCAGGAAAACCTTATCCTTACTTAGATCTTTATCCATGTTATGTGGCAACATCTTTCATGATCTCTGGTATCTAGGCAACACAATGTCATGTCATTGCAGCCTGCTTATTTTCCTGCTAAACCATTGGAGTCTGGCTTTCATAACTCTGAAATGGTTTCTAAAGAATTTTTACAAACAAGGTAATTAGTTAAAGAAGTCAATGTCTGGATGATAGTGAAAAACTGAAAGACTGGCAATAACTGAAAGACTGTATTTTCCACATATATCTGGGTAAGAGTATACTTCCACTAGCTGGTTCCAGTATGCCTGAATTCCTAGTGGTAATGGATTTTAATGAATGAAACCTAAAGCTGGGGCACACATTACCCATATCATTCAAGTCCCTCACTTTGTAGATGAGAAAGACATGGCTCCTCTTGGTTCACAGATGTTGAATGATTGGCACAATGTCACACAACTTATTAGTGACAGAGGCATCCTATAAAAATCACACCATATATATTAAGCATCTTGTGCCCAGTATTCTGCTAAGTGTTTTAGTGTCACAAGAAACTCTGATGAGAAAACAGCATCATAGAGCCTAAGCAAATCGTCAAGGCAACCAATTTGTAAGTGGCATGGCCAGAATTTGATTCAAAGCTTGCCTGACTCCATAGTCTATGCTCTTATCCAGTACCTCAAAGTCTTTTTTTTTTTTTTCTTCTCCTTTGCTCCCTTTGTAGTGTGCTTTTTGTCATTTCCTTTGGTAAAAATGAAAGCCTGAACTGGTTGTCTTACCAAAACTTGGACTGATGGATCTGTAGAAAAACAAATGGGTAAGACCAATAAAATAGTCTGCACTGTTGTACATCAGCTTCTGACTCTAAGAAATCTAATGCCAGTGGAAAAAAATGTAGGTTTTCCTCCTTGGTGGCCTTGCAACCTTATACTTCCTCTTTCTCAGGCCATTCTGCTTTAAAAATTTATACATCTCGGGTATTCACAGGCTCAATGCCTCAGATCTAAATCTTTTCCCACTCATAAATGGGTTCCCATAAAAACCAGTGTTTTTGCAACCAAGGATTGTGACCCACCATGAAATCAATTCAGTGGGTCATAACTAATGTATTTTTGTTTTAAACTAAATAAGATAGAGGACATTATGTCCTTTACCACTTGACCACCCCTGCCTCCACCAACATATTAGGCTTGAAGGAGATTTCATTTGATTCATATTGGGTGGCCGTGGGTAGAGGTAGTTTCTTTTAATTTTGATTTTGCTTGAGTTAACATGCATTGCAAATGTACTGAAATCAGCATAAATCATGACCCAAAAAAGTCCCCTGCAGAGATCCTTAGAAGAAGAAACTTGTTTCCTTAGGAGCTATTTATGTAATAATTAACTTAGGGTGCTCTAGTGGTCTTTCTAACTTTCTCTTTACCAGGGGCCTGAAATCTAGGGGCTTCTCAGGTTAATTGCACCCAATTTAATTCTTGCCTCCTCTGTGCAAGTCAGAGTTCAAGACTTTGGAGCCTTGAGGGCTCAGTGAAGCTTCAGCTGCCAAATAGCATGGGTCTGAGAGGATGAGAATCAGCTGGAGTTAAGTGTTGGTCCCACTCCCTCCCCAAATGAAAAACCGCATTGAAATCTTTGTCCTCTGTGCTTTGTTCCTAAAGCAAACAATATTCAGCTAAGTACGGTGTAAAGGGTTACCATTTGCCACAACTGATAAATAAACTGGTGACCACAATATGAGGGAGCAGTGGGGTATTTTGTGGTCTTAAGGGGAATTGAAAGCTCTCTTTCAGTGGAGACAGGCTACAAAAGACTAAAATCATCAAAACAAGGAAATCAATCTTTTTCTTAGAACAGAAGCTTTGTTGCCTGCAGTGTTTTTATTTTTGGATGCCTGCTCATTAGCAGGTAGATCAATTTCTAGAATCATTTTTTCTGACAAAGACATTAAGGGTGGAGGCAAAGTTCAACTTTCTTTTTTTCTTTTTCTTTAAAAATTTTTAACTCAAAAAGTAGTATATTGGGGTCCTAATAGAAACAAAAAAATTAGATGACTAGATTTTTTGATCAAAGCAAATTTATTAGAAACAAAATTCAAAAACAAGATACTAAATAAGTGATGCCATAGGTTTTATTGTTGTTCAGTCGCTCAGTTGTGTCTGACTCTGTACAACTCCGTGGACTGCAGCATGCCAGGCTTCCCACACCATCTCCCGGAGCTTGCTCAAACTCATGTCCATTGAGTCGGTGATGCCATCTAACCGTCTCATCCTCTTTTGTCCCCTTCTCCTCCTGCCTTCTATCTTTCCCAATGTCAGAGTCTTTTCCAATAGGTTTAGATAAATTTAACTGTGTACAATAGTTCAAATTAACTATTACAGAAGAATCTGGTTTTTTTTTCTATTTTTGTATTGCAAAGTTTTTATAGTTATATAGGCTTTTGGTTTTATAGGGATTTGATGAGATTTACTTTGGAGATAGTGGCCAAGATGTCTGAGTAGGAAACCCCTGAACTCACCTCCTTTCCTGTGTGCCAAGTCACTTCAGTCGTGTCTGACTCTCTGTGACCCTATGTAGTAGGTCCTCCAGACTCCCTGTCCAAGGGATTCTCCAGCAAGAATACTGGAGCGGGTTGCCAAGCCCTCCTCCAGGGGATCTTCCTGACTCAGGGGTCTTACCCACGTCTCTTAAGGCTCTTGCGTTGGTAGATGTGCTCCTTACCACTAGTGCCACCTGGGAAGCCCATCTCCTTCCACAGCCATCAAAATGACAACTGTTTATAGAGCGACTACCCATGAGCATGACCTGAAGACTCGTAGAAAATGTATCCCACCACTAAAGATACGGAGAAAGAACCACAATGAGATGGGTAGAAGGGAGAGACATGGTATAGTCCAGACCTACACACCTGGTGTAGGCAACCCACAAACAGGATAATCGTGACTGCAATGTTTATCCCCAAGAAGTAAGGGATCAACACCCAGACCTATATATTCTGTTACATTTTCTATCCATTGATCTTAACACCATATTAAATTTTTACATAAAGTTTTAATATCTAGTAAAACAAATTCCTTCTTAACTACTCTTTTTATTTTGTTTTAATCTCCAAATGTTCTTGGCTGAATTTTTCTGTTTAGTTCCATGAAAAATAAGTAGTTTTTAATGTCCCTAAATGACACAAGTTTCGGGTAGAGAGGGTAATTTTTATTCGACTCTGTATGAACATGTCAATTAATTTAGAAAAATTAACATTTGTCAGATTCCATCTTCCTTAAAATATGATACATTTGTATATAGCAAAACTTTTTTTGCATCTCAGTATTTATGGTTTTCTTAACATAAGCCTCATATTTCTTGATAAGGTAGTACTCAATTATTTTACAGTTAAATTACTGATATATAGTTCTATTAATATTAGATTAACTTGGTTTTTTTCAAAAGCAATCTTGTAATCTACAAATTATGCTGTATTCATTCAATGGCAGTTGGACACGAGATCCATGAAAAGTACTGGGGCCAAGTTTTCAGAAGAATCTGAGAGATTGGGATCGTCCTCATGAACTGTGTCTGGTGCTTGATCCACAGGGCCTGGACCCTTTGGGGCATATGCCTGACCTGTAATGCTAGCCAGTTTTCACATGGTTTACAGTACTACTGGAATGATCCAGAGCTTTATGCATCCCACTGATCACTCATGAATATAAGTACAGACTCTTTCCTGCTTTTAACAGGTCACCTAAATATTGCTCTATTTCCGAAGACTAAAGTTTTTTCCCGGAGATAAGCAGCTCTTTTTCCCTTTATGCTGCTGCTACTGCTGCTGCTAAGTCGCTTCAGTCGTGTCCGACTCTGTGCGACCCCATAGACGGCAGCCCACCAGGCTCCCCCGTCCCTGGGATTCTCCAGGCAAGAACACTGGAGTGGGTTGCCATTTCCTTCTCCAATGCAGGAAAGTGAAAAGTGAAAGTGAAGTCGCTCAGTCATGTCTGACTCTTAGCGACCTCATGGACTGCAGCCTACCAGGCTCCTCTATCCATGGGATTTTCCAGGCAATAGTACTGGAGTGGGTTGCTTTTAGGATTGTCCTATCTCCAATAACAAGCCATCCAGCTGAAACATTTGCTATCAGTTCCCATTTCTCCCCCCCCATATTATTCTTTGAAATATGAGAAAAAAAAGTCAAATGGGGAGTGAGAAAATTAAAACTCTCCCCTATACACCATTTTTGGAATGTATTATTTTTGTAAACAATGAAAGTAATTTTCCCACTCTAACTATAAGATTTCAATAAGCCAACTTTTTTTCCCATTCATTTTTCAAAGTCTTTATGGGGCAGACTGTGTTGTGTCATAGACCAGAGACATTCTGGAGCCAGACACCAGTTTGGCACTCATAGTCTTCAGCTGTCAACTTGTCCATGAGGAGCAAGGCGCTCCTTGCTCCCATTCTGGTCTGGGTGCTTCAGCTTCTTCCCCTTGCTGGAGAGCAAGCTTGGGTGAAGCATCAGTTCTAAATATCAGTTGTAAACCCAGTCATGGGAGACGTGGGATGAGTGGCTAGAGTTGACTCTCATTATAGCTTTCTCTTACCCAGCTCAAGACCTGAAGCATCCAGACAGTAAATCTCACTTCAGCATGTGCACATTCCATATAAGTCCACACACACAAATATTCCCAGGTACATATGGAGTTTCACATTTCTTAACTTGATAAAATACTTATAAAATAATTGGAAAAACTTGTTTAAAAAACCGAAAATAATCAGATAAATGGTCTTGCTAAAGCTGTTGGAATTTCAGAAAATAAATCACTCTTTTATCACTATTCCCTCAAAGAATTGATATTAAAAAAAAATACACTGTAGTTTTACTTTTTTAACCATACCAATGGGAAGGTCTCATGGAAAAGAGATGTAATTGGTGTTGACAGTAAAATTAGTAGGTCATGTGTTTGCCACATTAACCTTTATGCATTTGGGGGACAGTAAAAGAAGAAATTTGTGTGATGCAACCAATTATTGTATGACCTCAAGTACAGTTCAGGTTATGTCATATCTCTAAAACAGAGCATCCTTGTTCAGTAGAAATTTGAAATGACACAGTTTTCCTGGGAAGTGGCTATATTTCTAGCCCCAGCAATATCATGCTAAAGATCTTTCACACCACCAGAATGGGCCATAGCAGAGACTGAAGAGATGGTTACCCAGGAAATTTGTCCCAATAATCTCTTCAAATTCTCACCTGCTCTCAGTCACCTCTTTATCAGATACCAGACACTGAAATGCTCCTCATTAGTATATGTTGTTTGCACTAAGACATTATCCCAGACACTCAAAAATCACAGAATCGAGATGTCAAAAGGTTTTGTCAAGAACTGTGAAGGGTCTCAGATTTTACCCTACTTTCATGCTAGTAGGCTAACCAATCAGTTTCTTGGGTTCTGGCAGAAGACAGGAGAGCCTTGAGTCATAGACAAGAAAAGTTTATCCCTCACGTGCATGGCAGTAGTCAAAGTATCAGCATTTTCTCTGGTTCCTTGAGCACCGATTCCCATTCTCTTCTCCTCTCCACCTCGTATCTGACCCTGGTGTTTCCCCGTGTGGCCCTGCATGGTCCGCTGAATTTTTCCCTGGGGAACTGTGAGTATCATAAACTTTCATGACTTCAAGGCCCCTTCTCTTTGATTTCTGTATTACCTCACCATACCTTAATTATAAACTATGACTGAAACATAATCAGTAACTCTGCTCACAAAGCACACAAACACATGAGAGATTCATGAACAACTGTCTCCCAACAGGACTATCTTAAAGGGCATTGATTAAACACCACTGAAGCCCGATTTTCTCAAGAGGAAATCTTCCTCTCACAAAGTGACTCAATCTATCTTTTAAACATTTTTCTTTAAAAATTCTCATATAATCTGTGACTCAATCTACTTCTTTGATAGCTGGGATCCAAAGAGAATGTATATGTCTGAAATCCTTCATAATATATAAGCATATGGGAGCGCTCAGTTGCTTCAGTCGTGTCAGACTCTTTGCTACACCATGGGCATGCCTGCAGCCTACCAGGCTCTTCTGACCATGGGATTCTCCAGGCAAGAATACTGGAGTGGGTTGCCATGCCCTCCTCCAGGGGATCTTCCCAAGCCAGGGATCAAACTCATGTCTCCTTTGTCTCCTATATTGCCAGGTGGCTTCTTTACCACTGGGCCACCTGGGAAGCCCCATAAAGCAATTATACTCCAATTAAAAATTAAAAAAAAAAATAAAGAGGTTAAATAAAGAAGTTAGCATGCCATGACTTGTTCCTACTAAATCCGGAGTGGCACCAAGTGGTCACCATTTTATTTTCTCTATCTAGGAGCTCATTATTTTATATTATAGTTATATTAACTATATTATATTATGTATAAAATAATTATATTATATAAAATGTTATATAAAGTTTGTGTATGTATTTCTTTGTTTTTAGTAAACTCAGAACAGATTAGATCAGTTCCTTGAATTATTTAGCTGCTGCCTTGCAAACTGAGTTTTTATCATCATCACCATTAACAAGCATTTAGTAAGTATTGTATGTTGCTCTGATCTATGATTTGTCTTGAAGGAATGACATAAAGAAAAAATTGCTGTTAGAAAAAGAAATTCCAGGAAGCATTCCAACACTGGTGACAACTAGGCCAATTAGTATCAGCAGAAAGAAAAGCATCAATAAGGGGAACATGCCAAAGTAGGGAGAAGTATTTAAGTGAGGAAGACCACACTGAAGTGAATACTTTTAATGCAAATCAAACCTATCCTTTAAGAATTACATTTTTGTAATTATTTTTCTTACCACATACTCTCTCTGCAGACAACTCCCTATTATCACTTGTGTCCTTAATCTGATTTGTTGTTTGATCATTTATCCTGTAGATGTCCTGGTCAGTTCATAATCCTGGGAGGCAGGGACTGTATCTAATTCTTTAATGTTTTGACCCTCTGCAGCTCTAAGATTTAACTGGCTCAATCCTATGTACTTAGTGATAATTTTGGAATTGAAAATTTCAATTTGAGGGGATTATAAAGCAGAGACTTTTAAAACTGAAAGGAGCCTTGGAAACTGATACCTAGAAAGACTGAATGACTTGCCTACAAGCTCATAAATCTCTATGCATTCATTCACAAAAATGCTTCTCCCTAGCCTCATTGCCAGGATTATGTTTCTTGGATATCCAAAATTGCTCTAAAATCTCTGCTTACAAGGCAGCAAAGCCTATTTTGATTGTTTGGCTTGGTGGAACTAGTTTACATATTAAGAAAGGTACACTTTGATCCCGGAGTCTGTTAATTCCTTCCAAGACCATGTGTAGGCTTTTACATAGACACAGACATAAACAAATTCATCCCAGAGAGCTATTGGGAGTGTTTCTCAGATACTGGTGTATATTTAGGAGATGATGGTATATATTTAGAAGGGTCTCTTTCCTAATTCTTTTTATTAGCAGTTGGGATAGTGCCAAGGATCACAAGCTGAAAGTCAGCATTTCATTAAAATGACCCAAAGAGCAAATCAAATTTTTCTGTAGCCCCAGGAAGAATTATCTGTGGTGCATTTATAAACAGAGTTAACCAGAAGGCAGAGCTTCTTTGATGACTGCACTGGTCTAAGCTCTCTAATATGACTCATGGAAATAACCAGCAGTTGTGGCCATGGTTTCATCAGCTGGGCTCAAAAAGTCCCAAAGATTGTACATGTCAAATAGACCATACTCCTTCCCTGTCGATCAAGACCCAAGGCCTTCTACATGTACACCTCAACTTGATTACTTTAAAAATCATTCTTTATAAATCATGGGGATGTTTTTATTAGTTTATATTTTTTAGACATTGATGGAAAAGGAACACCATAACATCTAGCCTTTGTCCATATCCCACTAGAAATTCTGGAAGTACACTATTAGGGACCCTAAGATACCTTCTTTCTTCATGTTTACTATACTGATTTTTAATTTGTAAGGGCTACATGACACAGAGACTATACTTTTCCAGTCATTTTGTAATGGGATATAATATAGAGAAAAACATTCAAAACAACCCATTCCAACTCTGTGACTTTTCTCTCTTGAAAGTCCCTGGAGAGTCTCTTTCTGGACTTTTTCCTATTGGTAAACCTAATATTTGCCATCTATCTTTCCAAGAGCTATGCAAATGAGGAGGTTTTAAAAATATATTTAGAGCTCTTTGGGGAAAATGATGTGCACAAGTATGTCATTTTGGAATTGACTTTATTTTTTTTCCTTTCAGGAGGAAGAGAGAAGCCAGGCAGTTCCGAGTATTTGAGAAAACAAGTGGAGCAAGGGGAGTGGCTGACATAGGAAGGGAAAGGAGACACATTTCATGGACAGAAGTTCTTCTCCTTCTGGGCCACATGGACGCTACAGCACCTGGACCTCAGGCAGGCTGGAGTGAGGAAGGTGTCACCGAGCTAGAGCTGCTCATTGCCTTTCACTGCTCTGAGGCCAGCATCTCCATGTAGTGTCCAAAGGCTGCTTTTGGCTGCTTCCTCTGGAAGTCTTGCTGCTGCAAGGAGCACACCATTCTCTAGGTCAGCCCAGACGGAAAGGGAAAAATTGAACCCACTTTTATGTTTATTACCATAGAACTTGTTTTCTTCACAGATTTTGAAAAAGAGCCAACTAGATATTACCTAAATATAAGAAAACCCTCAATATTATGGATATGCCATATGCTCAGTCATGTCCAACTCTTTGCCACCCCATGGACTGCAGCCTGCCAGGCTTCTCTGTCCATGGAGTTTTCCAGGCCAGAATACTGGAGTGGGTTGTCATTCCCTTAATCCAGGGGATCTTCCTGACCCAGGGATTGAACCTGCATTTCCTACTTGCATGACAAAGCATGAATTTTCAACTCATCATCCTGAAACTAGGCAGGTTCTATGCATAATATGCAGAGTCAGTAATAACAGCCATACAGAGAGGCAATCTCTACTAGCTAATAAATCCTACACCAAGCCTGTCCTTGCCCTGTTAACATGTCCTTGGCAATTTTTAATTCAGTTATTAAATTCAAGTATAAATAATCACCAACTCTAATTATCATTAAATATGACTCATAGCTAGCCACTGTATGATATTTTGTTTATAACTTTCTTTCATTTTGCAAATCTAATTTGAACTGTACAAAATCCCTCCAAAATGTATTATCTTAATTCACAAGTATTAGTTAGTATGGGCTGCCATAACAAAATACCAGTCTGGGTGGCTTAAACAACAGACATTTATATTGTCACAGTTCTGGAGACTAGATGTCAAGGGGCCAGCAGGACTGGTTCCTGGCGAGAACTCTCTTCCTAGCTTGCAGGTTGTTGCCTTCTCACTGGAGTCTCTCGTGGCCTTTGCTCCGTACCATCACTGTCTCCCTCTTCGTCTAAGGACACCAGTCCTCTCAGATGAGGGATCCAACTGTCAGATCTTGACCTTAATTGCCTCCTTAAACACCCTGTTTCCAAATACAGTCCTACTGGGGATTAGGGCTTCCACATATTAATTTGGGGTGAAAGACAAGTCCATGACACCCCATTTCTCAGGTAAGACAACTGATGGAAAACTAAAACTAGAACTAAAGTGTCAGAGCCAGTGCTTGCTTCCAAAGTTCTGACTCTCTAGTCTGCTTTTGCTGCAATTCACTTGTGATTAAAAAAAAAAATAATAATTTAACGTATATTTGTAAAGAGCCCCTGGCTTTTCAGAAACTTCAAAGATGATCTGTAAAACACTGAAACGAAAGCATGAAATTAAAAAAAAAAGTTTAATATAAGTGACATAGTACAGGAGACAGGGATCAAGACCATCCCCATGGCAAAGAAAGGCAAAAAAGCAAAATGGCTGTCTGGGGAGGTCTTAC
>SJXQ01004639.1:381027-443543 GCA_006408695.1 Aepyceros melampus | reverse complement strand
ACGAATCACCAGTCCAGGTTTGATGCAGGATGCAGGATGCTTGGAACTGATGCATGGGGATAATCCAGAGAGAGGGTGTGGGGCAGAAGGGGGGAGGTGGGGGTCAGGATTGGGAGGAAAAAAAAAAAAAAAGAGTAATGTAAAAGCCTCTTAACATCAGCCCGCTCAGGGTTTTGTGTAAATAGATGGAAGAGTGAAAGGTAGTAAGGATGAGCAAATGTTCTTGCTCCTGTTTCAGAAGCCCTTCCAGACCATTTAAAAAATTGACTCCATGATATTTACAAATTTATATTCCCATACCTTTTCTCCATAACACCCATCAGCAGGGCAGTCTATGCTTGTGTCTATATTTGAATGTGTACAATTTTTAACTTGCCTTTTCTAAAATTCTCCTCTAAGAGATAGTATAACTTGAGTAATTTGAATTATAGAATGGTCTATGATGGGAGACCATTATATGGTCTCCTGTGGGGTCAGGTTGCTTATTAAGTAAAGTAGCTTCATCAGAACGTTTCTACTTGTTTTCTGTTCAGTATGAAACTTGTACATGGATTGGATTCAACAGACTGCAATGCCGAAAAAGGTTTTATTTCTTTTTTTTTATTTTTTAAAAATTTGTTTCATATTAGAATAAAATTGATTTACAATGCTGTGTTAGTTTCAGGTGTACAGCTAAGTGCCTAATTCATTCATATACATATATCTATTCTTTTTCATATTCTTTCCCATTTAGATTATTACAGAATATTGAGTAGAGTTCCCTGTGCTGTACAGTAGGTCCTTGTTCATTATCTATTTTATATATAATAATTATCTTTTGTTAATCTCAAGCCCCCAATTTATTCCTCCCTTCCCTGCTACTTTTCCCCTTTGATAACCATGTTTGTTTTCAAAATCTGTGAGCCCATTTGTGTTTTGTAAATAAGTTCATTTGTATGTTTTTCTTTATTTTAGGTATAAAGAAGAAATTTCATTTTTATATAATTTCAACTACTCTACGTCTCATTTAAATTACTGTTCCCCTCCACACACACACAGAATCTCAGGCCTGACTCATACTTTGCAGATAACAATGTGGGGAGGAACATGGGAATTAAAGAAAAAAATGGCAAAGTTGTATACAGCTGATAATATATTACTCAGCTCCTGGAAACTCTTCTGGCAGAATTCTATAGACTGCTTCAAACACACCAGGTACTTTGGTTGGTGCTTTATATATGAATGACTTCCAACATTGTACAGTTCTAGAAATGGGCTATGGGTCATGGTGGGGCATTCAGAAAAGATTCTTAATGTTGAAGTCTCCTCACTCAGAACTGCAGTGCTCAGGGCATGTTCCTATCAAGATGACTCTCCTTCCTAAGTGCAAGGATTGTACTTATTGTCAGCTAAGCTCCTCAAACTGCACTTGCCATTTAATTTACGTCAGAGTTAGAATAAGAGCTTCCCCCACAAGCCCAAAGTCCTTGAAAGTGAAAATGTTAGTAGCTCAGTAGGGTCTGACTCTTTGCAACCCCATGGACTGTAGCCCACCAGTGTCCTCTGTCCGTGGAATTCTGCAGGCAAGAATATTGGAGTAGGTTGTTATGCCCTTCTCCAGAGGATCTTCCCAACTCAGAGACTGAACCCAAGTCTTCTGCATTGAAGGCAGATTCTTTACCGCTGAGCCACAAGGGAAGCCCCTATCATAGTCCTTGGAACCCGTGAGGACATTAGGTTCCATGGCAAAAAGCAATTAAAGTTGAAGATGCAATTAAGGTTGTAAATTCCTTATCAGTTGTCCTTGAGAAGGGGGGATTACTGGACTTTGTAATCCATGTGTAATTACAAAAGTCCTTGTAAATGGAAGAGGGAGGCAGAAGATCAGAATCAGAGAGGGATTTGAACACAGAGCTGGCTTTGAAGGTGGAAAGAGATCATAAGCCAAGGAATGCTGATGGCCTCAAGAAGCTGGAAAAGACAACAAAATGGATTTTTCCCTAGAGCTTCTAGAAGGAAATACAGCCCTGTTGACACCCTGATATTAGCCCAGTGAAATTCATTTAGGACTTCTGATCTCTTCTGAACTTCTTTAATATAATAAATTTCTGTTAAGTCAAAACAAAACAAAAAACATGGCTCTCCAACCCAAATCCTTATCAGGCACACATACAACCCAGCTAGCTAGGAGTGTGAATGGATCATAGTTCCAACATCAGAGACAGATGCAACTATATTCTTACCTTTATATTTTCACTGGAGAGCCAGACACCAGTTTTTAAGTGGATGAAAGACCAGGAGACTCAGTAAGAATGGAGTAAGTCTCTTTAAGTCAGTCAACTTGAAATTATTCTGAGCAAGATGAGTGAAGAACACAGTACACAGGCAACTCCTTTCAGATAATCAAGTAATGATTCCTTTCTCAAAATAGATTCCTAGTTTTCCCTATATATCACCCGGGTTGGGAATAAACTAAATTTTCATTCCTTTGGCAAGACTTCTGTTTGACATTTGGAGAATATTTGCAACTCTTCTTCCTAAATTTGGATTTTCATCCAAATTAAGACAAAGGGAAGCTTATTTAACATCCCATTATATTTCTAATGATCATTCCTTAGGAATTTGAATCAGGAAGTGGTGAAAGGTAAAGTATGAGTTGTTAAAAAAGGCAGAATATACAGGTAGGAGTGATTTGAGTGGCATAAAGTTTATCAGTTAGAAGAATTATTGTTTACAGGTAAAATTAAATGATTTGATTATTGACAGACCACCCAGATATTCAGAGACATACTTAATTTATTAATCAGAAGAAAAATACTTTAAGAACTCAAATTTTAAAAAGACTAGAAAGACTTTTAAAATTTCAATAGATAATTCATGTTAAATATTTGCTTAATAGTTAGTATTAATATAGCTTCTTACCAAATAATATTATTAAAAGAAGTGGCTATAAACATTGTTCAAGTGTTTGATGTTAAAAACATTTTCTTCCTTAGTGATGATTAAGAAATATAATATTCTTTAAGTTCTGTGAAACAATGGTTCTAATTAGAATGTTCTTTGTATGCAGGAAAATAATGTGCTCTTTCAAAGAAATAAAATTGGCATTTAACAGCCAGTGAAGTTGTATAAGATACTGTATTTCTGATACAAAATAACACATACAGTTAGATATTTTAGAACTGATACAACATAAGTTCATCATCTGCAAAAGTTATTCAGGGATCCAAGTACTTCATATTTTATTCTGTGTAAAACAATATATTTGATAGCTACTTGTGCTGGGTAATGCAAGCTCTGTTTCACCTTCAAATCTGGATTATCTCATTTAGAGTAGAGGGTAGAAATTCTACTCTACAAATATGTTAATATCAGAAGTGAATTAAGAAGAAATATGGATACAAATGATCTACAGCAAACTAAAAAAGATTAAGAAGAATAATATAGCATAATTAGAAGGAAAGATAATTATAATTGTGGAGAAAAATCCAATTTAAATAATATCTTTAAAAATATTATACATATGTATTCCTTAAAACTTTATCATATGCAAAGTGAAAGAACAAATGAGGTTACCTGGGCAGGTATTTGGGAAATATATGTATTCTCAAAAAGAAGCATTCTCAGCATTGACAACAATACCCAATATCAAAATAGTTAATGACTATTTTTTAAATTTTATCTTATTTTTTGTAGCTATATATGAACTTATTATTTTTTGATGGAACCATTCAATGTGTACAAAGTAGGTAAAAGTTTCCTAGAGTGTCAGACAGTTTTTAGGCAATTGCTAGACAATTGCCTTTAGGTTTAATTTCCAAGTTTGGGAGAGGGAAAGGGAGGAAAAGCATTTAAACATATTGTTAGTGACTTGGAAATTTCTGGAAGATTAATTTTGATTGATCATTTATTTTTATATATAATTTGTATGTTCATAAGATTATGACAGCTCTTGACTTGATGCCCTCAGAATATTCTGAATCTTTGTATTGTTAGTTGCATCTATTCTCACTCATGGCCACTAAATCATCTTCAGTTGTAAATCCCTGTTAGTTGGTAGGCAGCAGTATTCTTATTACTTTACCTATTGAAGGGATTTATTGCATATAATATTCTAGTCTGATATATATTTAATGGAAAATTCAACTTTGGACCTCAAACTTCATTTATATATTGCCCTACTGTAATAAATAGGGAAAAAAAAAACAAAACAAAACATAAGCATTATAATGATTACCAACACTTATCCCAAGAGCTCAATGAAACAGTCCTAAGAAGCTTGCTCCCTTTACAAGCTGGCCCCTTTCCTTACCTTGATATTTGAATTTTAAGGAGGAAATTGGCTCCCAAATGAGCGCCTGCATCCCAAGTGATATATAGAAGACAGAAACATGCAAGAGAAGTAATATGGATAAGACAAGTAGATGTCTTGTCCAGTTGTTTTACAGATCAAAATTCCAGTACCAGGACAGTGGACAAACAACATGCCACAGAAGACATAATTTTGTTGCAGATTCATAGCAGAAGTCTCCCCCTAGGGTTGGGACAGATTTCTCTAGAACAGTGCTTCTTATACCTTTTCTGGATAACATTCTGTTCAAATGAAAATCATGAACTCACTCTGATTAAAAAGAAAAAAGAAAAAGTCAAGAATATAACCTCTGCAAAGCTGTATAGCAGAGCTAACACAACATTGTAAGGCAACTATACACCAACAAAAATTTAAAAAAATAAGTAAATAATAACAGGGGAGTAAGGGAGACTCTTGAGAGTCCCTTGGACTGCAAGGAGATCCAACTAGGCGATTCTGAAGGAGATCCACCCTGGGATTTCTTTGGAAGGAATGATGCTAAAGCTGAAACTCCAGTACTTTGGCCATCTCATGTGAAGTGTTGACTCATTGGAAAAGACTCTGATGCTGGGAGGGATTGGGGGCATGAGGAGAAGGGGACGACCGAGGGTGAGATGGCTGGATGGCATCACTGACTCGATGGGCGTGAGTCTGGGTGAGCTCTGGGAGCTGGTGACCGACAGGGAGGCCTGGAATGCTGCGATTCATGGGGTCGCAGAGTCAGACACGACTGAGCGCCTGAACTGAACTGAACTAAAAAAATAATTCTGGAGTTCTAAACAGTATAGAGCAACAGATCTTTTACATATATTCTCTAATATTCTGATAAGTCCTGAAAAAATATTATTTATACATATTCACAGGCACTTACAATGTAATAAAGGAAAGTTGAGAACAAAAAGTGGATTTCGATGTGCTGTTAAGAAGTGTTGGAATTGAGAGGAGTTAACCACATCCTCTGCTTTGCTCTGGAAACTAAGAGATGAAGAACTTTATTCTTCAAGGCAGAATATAGAGAATGAGCTTGAAGAGAGTAATAGAGGTTAGAGTAGATGCTCCAGGGCTCAGAGGGGAGTGATGGAACAAGCAAGCAAAGGAATGGTGTGCAGAATGACAAAAAAAATCATCATAAGTTGGAATCAAAGATGTTACATAGTTTTGTTTTTTTTTTTTCCCTCCAATGTGCTTAGTAGCCTAGATGGTGAGAAGACCTACAGGTAGATTGAGACAGAGATGGAAGTTTGAAGGTCAGTGTGTTAGAAGGATGAGAAGCTATCAGTGCTTTGTGAGTGGAATCAAGGCTCTGGAACTTCAGATCCATACTGAACTGGAAGGAAGGCAAATCAGAAGAAGAGGGCTGGTAAACTGGGTAGAGGGTGAATGAGACTGGTTAAGACACAGGTATCCTGAGGAAGCAAAGACAAGTATGTAAGAGCTCTGAACAGGGGGAAAAGATGCTGCAGGCAAAGTGTAATGTAGTTGGTCTTTAAAATTTCAGAGGTACAGCTGTGTGCTCTTAGAGAGCTGGGATTTATCATTTTCAGATGCAGAGAATGAGCCTTAGGGCTTTCAGTGGGATCTGAAATGGAATTTGAGGAAGTGACCTACTTACTAACTCACCAGACAGAGATATAGAACTTGATAGGAAAACAACAACAACAACAACAACACCTCACCTAGAAAATTTGCTTTATCAAGATTAGTAACAACAAAGTGTAAGAGATAGAAAGAGTAGGGGAAGAATGATTGCACTGAATAAGGATCAGTGACTATGCTTTGCTTTGGGGGGCATCTAATTTACTATCTTGCTGCCATTTCTATTCAAAATTCTAGCTACCTCAGTCTGTATCAAAAGGGCAAGCAAAGTGGTGCTGCTTGCAAATGGCTGATTAAGTCACTGCTGTAAGTAAAGTTAAATTTGTGCCTAAAGCCACATACTGGTTGTGATATAGGGATTTTCTCAGTGAAAATGCTGAGCACGTTTCCCACCAGCTTGTGTTTCAAGAGTGAAGGTGTGTGAATTTTCAATATCTAAAGAGACTCTGCTCATCTTAATACTGATTCACCTGGTTAGGTTTATTTCATTAACACCAGTGTTGGCCAAAGAAAAGAAGAGTACAGGTACTTCTTCACAGTCAGTTTTCTGGAGGCTCAGGGATTTTATTTTTGTGTTATATAAATTACAGTTCCTAAATAAAGTGTCATTATGGATGCATGTATCAAGTTCAAAGAGTTTTCATTTGCATTATTAAAAAAAAAAAAAAACTAATGAAAGGCACTCAGTCTGGAAAATGTATTTTCATATATACCAATCAAACTCTGCTCAAAATTTCAGGGAAAGTTCAACAGGAGGCACACAATACACAATCATACCAAGTGTTTCCACAGCATTTTATCCAAAAAAGTACTTTCTAGCTCATCAGTTGATCCTAATTAAATTTTGTAAGGTAAGAAGTATTTCCATTTTAGAACATGGAAAAACTCAGTTTAGATTAAATGACATATTAAAAGTCACAAGAACACTAAATTTCAAAGAATGAATTATCCATGAAGATATGCTATCTTTTGAGAAAATTTCTGAACCCAAGTTTACAAACCCCAATTGTGGAGACTGACAAGGAAATCATCATGGTAAAAGACTTTTGTTTCTTTAACATTTTACTATTGAATGTTTGTAGAGTGAAGGGGCTGCTTGAAGAACTGGGATTGCAAAGTCAATGTGGCAGCTTTGCCTTCATAAAGCTCTTATTGCAGTAATATTTACATATTAAAGCAGTGTGAGTTATATAAATAAATGTTAAGGGGTAATTAGAAAAAGATAGCATAAGTTGTGAAGCAACTATTTTGAGAGTTGGACATAACAGAGCACACACATATAAAAATATTTTGAATTTCAGAAGAGGCATGCCTATTTTTGACAGGAATGGTCATATAGGATATAAATAAAGGTGGTTCTGAGCAATCATTGTAATGAACAGGGGAGACAGAATCAAGTAAATCCTAGATTTGAGGGTGATTAAACTTGGGCAAACTCTGGAAGATGGTGAGAGACAGGGAAGACTGATGTGCTGCAGTCTGTGGGTTCTCGAAGAGTTTCACAGGGCTTGGTGACTGAACAAGGATAGCTTCCTGGCTATTTCCTAAAGGTCAGGAGAATTTAAAGACAGAGTATGACAAGGAAAGAATCAAAGCCTGAAGTCAGATCTGTGAGGGGCAATAGAGATTAATGCAGGATCCAACACTGTATGACCCCACAGGATCCAGGTAGATCCAACTGTATATGAAGAAAAGGTGATGGACTGGTTGATGGGACCCATGTCAAATTGGAAAGCATGTAAGATACTCAGGAAAATTATCATTAGTCAGCCTAATTCTTTATACTTGATTATTCTCAGATATTTAATTACTCAAGAAAGTGTTGGAGAAGTGACCACCTAATGACCTGGGCAGTAGAGGCTTCTTACCTCCTTTGCTGTCTGGGGAATGTGTGCTTTGCCCACAGCTCCCACAGCGAAGCAATTATCAACTTTGAGAGCTGGTCTGAACTGTGTGAGCCGGGAGATCTAATCATCTGTGGCTGCCTGAGATAAGCCTCTTTCTGAAATGAGGCTTATCTACCACTAGTCTGAAACAATTCTTCCATCTCTCTTTGTCCTCCGTGTTCAGGGGCCAATTTCAGATTTCACCAAATCTTTGAACCAATAGTTTTTGAATCAACAGAGAGGAATGAAATTAAGGTTTTTAACTGAAATTTCTGAATTGCTAAATTCTTCACATAATTTAAAGGTGTGTACTAAAATAGTGTGAATTCATGTAGCCAGGTAACGGTCTAAAGATGTCTGGCTTATGCTTTCTGTTCTGAAGGAAAATGCTTTCACTGGAGTAGGTATAATGTATAGAACAGTCTTTTGGACTCTGGGAGAGGGAGAGGGTGAGATGATTTGGGAGAATGGCATTGAAACATGATCATATCATCTATGAAACAAATCACCAGTCAAGTTTGATGCATGATACTGGATGCTTGGGGCTGGGGCACTGAGATGACCCAGAGGGATGGTACAGGGAGGGAGGAGGTAGGGGGGTTCAAGATGGGGAACATGTGTATACCTGTGGTGGATTCATGTTGATGTATGGCAAAACCAATACAATATTGTAAAGTAATTAACCTCATATATATATATATATATATATATATATATATATAAGAAGTTTCAGGACCTCCCCTAGTGCCTCTGGCTTGCTGTGTGATACAAAACAGTAACTTAAAGGCTCTTTGCTTCTGTTGTCAAATTCAAGTTTGTATGTGTGATGTACAGTGAGGTCAAATAAATCAATGTTTTGGACTTTGGAGAGAAGAAATGTTCATTGCAGGGCCAGGCAAGGAGAACAGGTGGTTTGTGTTCAAAGACCCTAAACCCTTAGATGGGTTTCAGGGAAGAGTATTTTTTTTTTCTTTAATTAATTTTTATTTTTTAGTTTGTTTTGCTTTACAATACTGTATTCGTTTTGCTATACATTGACATGAATCAGCCACGAGTGTACATGAACACCCAATCCTGACCCCACCTCCCCCCTCCCGCCCCACAGCTTATCTCTGGATTATCCCCATGCATCAGTCCCAAGCATCCTGCATCCTGCATCAAACCTAGACTGGCGATTCATTTCACTTATGATATCATACATGTTACATTGCCACTCTGCCAACTCATCCCACCCTCTCCCTCTCCCACAGATTCCAAAAGGTTTTAAAAGCGAATTTGAGGGCAGGGCTCCACTGTGCACAACTTTCTTCTGATTGATTGGAGGTGAGGTAATAAAGCTGAATCTGACCTCTGTACCCCGACACTGAATTAAATGTCAGAGAGAGAAAGCTTTGGGGGTAGTGAAAAAGAATGCCTTTCTTGCTTTGGCAGAGAAAGTGGGCGACTGCAGGCTAATGCCCTCAAAATTGTGTGTCCTCAATTTTATAATAATGGTTCACAGAGGGATGATCAGCTTGTGGACGTTTTGATTGGTTGGTAATGAGGTAAAGGGGAGTCAGTTCCTTGTTGGAACTTCCTTGTTGGAACTGGTTTGAAATCTCTGTTGAAATGGGAATCTGAGTTCTTATTCAGAGAGCCAAAGAATGAACTTCATGAACATACAAACATGGAAGCAAGTGAATAGGACTTATTAAAGAAAAGGGAAACACAAAGCTCTCAGCATAGACATTGAAAGAGGGTAAACCGCTCCCCAAAGGCAGGACTTACAGTAGTTTGTATGCTTATCAGTATTAAACTGCACATTTTTGGTTGGCTCCCATTCCTAAAATATGTCATTTCTAACCAATCAGCTTAAAGGTCAAAATATTAAATTTAACATCTTTATGGCTTCTCTTTAATCCTTGGATTAAGTCACCACCCTTTTTTATACCCCTATCCATTTTCAATGGACCAGCTATATGGGCTAAGGATTAATGATCACCAGTTGTTTTTCCCCGATGAGATGGCTGGATGGCATCACGGACTCAATGGACGTGAGTCTGAGTGAACTCCAGGAGTTGGTGATGGACAGGGAGGCCTGGCTTGCTGCGATTCATGAGGTCGCAAAGACTCGGACACGACTGAGCGACTGAACTGAACTGAACTGATATGGAACAGAAGTTCATTACTGCCCTTCCCTGGATCTGAGTGCTGATAATTTATCAGACCAAGGACACATTCCAGGACAAAGGATATAGCTTTAGATTAATGGATTGACATGTCTATTGGAAACAAGACCAAGGTCTCAGAGTCCTACACTGACAGCCTAGCAATTTCTAACTCTATGTTTCTGGGTAACATACAGTTAAATTCTCCCACCTGCTAGAGGTTTCAGTACTTGTGAAAAGGCTCAAAGATACTGTTATGTGTATCCCTTCACCAGGACCTTGCCCTAAATCTGCACAATTGTTTCTTTTGACTTTTCCTCCCTTGTTTCCACATCTCCTTCTTTTCCTAATTAGCAACTGTTTGGATGTGCTCACTCAGAGAGGTCATTGAGGCTGACTGAAGCCTATTTCTTATAATAAAGAAACAGGAGACACAGAAAGGCTTGTGTATCCAGGAGCCCTACAGGGTCCTGCTTAGTAACTAACAGAGTGGTGTTCCCCGAATCTCAATCTTCATCCTTCTGGTTCCAACCAGTCTCAGGTGCACATGATTTTCTGTTCAGGCTAAAGTTACCATCCTCTACCTGGATGAGGGAGCCTTAGTTCCTACAAAAGAACTGAGAGGTATTGCTCTGTATATGTTTCAGGAGGAACAAGAACCTTGCTTAATGGCTACTCTATTGTTTCTTAACTGTTCCTTCTTTGTTTCTGCATTCGCTCCCTTCCCTGATTAGCAACTGAATCTTTCCTTTGGAACTCATGGAAAATTTAAGAGACTGAAGCATTTTTCCTACAACCAGGAAACAAGGGAAACAGGTGGGCTTTGGTATCTAGGAGGGCCCCAAATGGTCTTGTTGGGTTTCACTTCCACTTACTCACCAAAACAATGGGGATGATATCTGACATCTTCTATTAGGTTTCCTATGGGGACCAAGTGAGACAAAATAGAATGGGGTCTGCAAGTTTGAAAATTTTACTGAGAAATAATTTCATTATTGACAAAGATGATTATAAATCATAACAAAGATCTATTACTGGTCAACAATAAGGAATTTTTCCTATGTTGTCAATTATGTTTTCAACTTGGAGACTTGTTTGTCGTACTGTCTTTAGAAGAAGCTATTATCATTTTGAAATGTGTTAAATATCACCAGAAAGCACAATTTATCACTTGGCCAAACTCAGTAGGTTAATGTGTTCCTTTAGCAAATGCTATTTAGGCTATAAAACTTTAAAAGGATGTGGGTTCCCTGAGACTGGGGTAATCTTGATATGACTGATACTTTACAAGTCTTCTTCATTATGACTTGTAACTAAACTGAATTTTTAGAAAATATTTTAATCATACTTCATTGCTTTTAAATAAATGAACAGAATTAAAAGTGAGAGATGTTTCAACAATTAAATATCACTTAAACTCTTAATTTCATTCCCCTCATGAATAATTAAAATGTCTAAGACTGCTTAGCTTTTCATAGCGAGAACTAGTGAAACTGAAACAGGAGGAAAGGGGAAAGGGTTCCACCCTTGAAAGGATGATGTCGCTCCAGGACACAGCATAAGCTGGTTAAAACTAAATGGGTCCAAGATGGTGGTAAAGTCAACTTTCACTAGAACTTGAGCAACCATAGAGCTCATTGTAACACATCAACCCCCTCCAAAAATCACTGTCCTGTCCTGGTGAAGGGGCTAGCTTAACTCAATGAAGCTATGAGCCATGCCATTCATGGCCACCCGAGATGAATTGGTCATAGCAGAGAGTTCTGACAAAATGTGATACACTAAAGGAGGGAATGGCAAACCACCCAAGCATATTTGCCATGAGAACCTAATGAACTGTATAAAAGGCCAAAAAGATATGACACCAAAAGATGAGTCCCCCAGGCCTGAAGGTACCCAGTTGGAAGAGAATTACCAATGGCCCCAAAATGAATGAAACAACTAGGCCAAAGAGGATATGATGTTCAGTTGTGGATGGGTCTGGTGATGAAAGTAATATCTGATGCTACAAAGAACAGTATTGTTTAGGAACTTGGAATATTAGATCCATGAATCATGTAAAATTGTACATGGTGAAGCAGGAAATAGTAAGAACAATGATAATATCAGACCATCTTATCTGTCTCCTGAGAAACCTGTATGTAGGTCAAGAAGCAACAGTTACAACATTGTATGGAACAATTGAATGGTTCAATATCAAGAAAGGAGTACAACAGGGCTGTCTTGTTGGCACCCTGTTTGCTTAACCTATACACTGAGCACATAATGAGAAACACTGGGCTGGATGAGTTACAAGCTGGAATCAAGATAAGCAGGAGAAACATCAGCAACCTCAGAAATGTGGACGATACCTCTCTAATGGCAGAGATGAAGAACTAGAGTCTCTTCATGAAGGTGAAGGAGGAGAGTGAAAGAATCATCTTAGACTAAATATTAAAAAAAAATAATAATAATGATTATGGCATCTGCTCCAATTACTGCATCGCATGTAGAAGGGGAAAATGTGGAAGTAGTGAAAGATTTCCTCTTTTAGGGCTCCAAAACCACTACTGATGGTGGCTGCAGCCATGAAATCAGAAGACAATTGCCTCTTCACAAGAAAGTAATGACAAACCTAGACAGTGTGTTGAAAAGCAGAGACATTACTCCGCTGACAAATGTCTGTAGTATCAATGCTATAGTCTTCCCAGTAATCACAGATAGTTGTGAAAGCTGGACCATCAGGAAGAAAGAATGCCAAATAATTGATGCCTTCACTGGAGAAGACTTTTTTTATATATAAATTTATTTATTTAAATTGAAGATTAATTACTTTACAATATTGTATTGGTTTTGCCATACATCAACATGAATCTACCACAGGTATACATGTGTTCCCCATTTTGAGCTCCCCTCCCTCCTCCCTCCCCGTACCATCCCTCTGGGTCATCCCAGTGCTCCAGCCCCAAGCATCCAGTATCATGCATCGAACCTGGACTGGCAATTCAATGTTATAATATATCATAACATATATGATATTATACATGTTTCAATGTAATTCTCCCAAATCATCCCACACTTTCCCTCTCCGACAGAGTCCAAAAGAATGTTCTATACACCTGTGTCTCTTTTGCTGTCACACATACAGGGTTATCATTACCATATTTCTAAATTCCATATATATGTGTTAGTATACTATATTGGTGTTTTTCTTTCTGGCTTACTTCACTCTGTTGGATAAGAAAGTTGTGGTACATATACACAATGGGGTATTACTCAGCCATTAAAAAGAGTGCATTTGAGTCAGTTCTAATGAGGTGGATGAAACTGGAGCCTATTATACAGAGTGGAGAAGAATTTTGAAAGTCCCTTGGACAGCAAGGAATGATGCTAAAGCTGAAACTTCAGTACTTTGGCCACCTCATGCGAAAAGTTGACTCATTGGAGAAGACTCTAATGCTGGGAAGATTGGGGGCAGGAGGAGAAGGGGACGACAGAGGATGGGATGGCTGGATGGCATCACAGACTCCATGAACGTGAGTCTGAGTGAAATCTGGGAGATGATGATGGACAGGGAGGTCTGGCATGTTGCGATTCATGGGGTTGCAAAGAGTCGGACATGACTGAGTGACTGAACTGAACTGAACTGACCTGGACAGCAAGGAGATCAAACCAGTCAATCTTAAGAGAGATTGACACTGAATATTGGCTGGAAGGGCTGATACTGAAGCTGAAGCTCCAGTATTTTGGTCATCTGATGAAAACAGATGACTCACTGGAAAACTTCATAATGCTGGGAAAGGTCAAGGGAAGAAGGAAAAGAGGGCATCAGAGGATGAGATGGCTGGACAGCATCACTGATGCAATGAACATGAACTTGGGCAAACTCTGGGAGATGGTGATGGATAGGGAGGCTTGGTGTGCTGCAGTCCATGAGGTCAGAGAGACTGGGACACAACTTTGTAGCTGAACAACCCAAGAACTGCAAGACATCAACAAGTGAAGTACACAGCCATGGGTGCTATAACAGTTCAAGGCTGACCATCAAAGTTTAAAATTGGGCGGGGGGGGGGCCCAATTCCTGGAAATTTCCACTCCTTCCTCCAAAAGAGTTGGAATAATCCTCTCATTCATTAGCCTATGAAAATTGTTTTTGTTTCATTACCTAGTTATTTCTGACTCTTTGCAAGCCCACAGACTGCAGCACACCAGGCCTCCCTGTCCCTCACTAACTCTCAGAGTTTGCCCAGTTCATGTCCATTGAGTCAGAGATCCCATTCAATCATCTCATCCTTTGTCCTTCTCCTCCTGCCTTCAATCTTTCCCAGCATCAGAGTCTTTTCCAATGAGTCAGCTGTTTGTACCAGGTGGCCAAAGTATTGGAGTTTCAGCTTCAGCATCAGTTTTTCCAGAGTATTCAGGGTTGATTTTCTTTAAGATTGACTGGTTTGATCTCCTTGAAGTTCAAGGGACTCTCAAGAGTCTTCTCAGTACCACAATTGGAAAGCATCAAGTTTTCAGCACTCTGCCTTCTTTATGGTTCTGCACTCACATCTGTACACTACTAGTGGAAAGTCCATAGCATTGACTATAAGGGCTTTTGTTTGGCAAAGTGATGCCTTTGCTTGTTAACACACTGTCTAGGTTTGTCACAGCTTTCCAGCCAAGAAACAATTGTCTTCTAATTTCATGGCTGTAGTCACCATCTTCAGTGATTTTAGAGCCAAGAAGTGGAAATCTGTCACTGCTTTCACATTTTCCCTTCTATATGTCATGAAGTAATGAGACCAGATGTGACCATCTTAGTTTTTTATTACTGAGTTTAAGCTGGCTTTTTTGACTTGCCTTCTTCCCCTTCATCAAGAAGCTCTTTAGTTTGCCTTTGCCTTCTGCCATTAGAGTGTTATCATCTGCATATCTGAGGTTGTTGATATTTCTCCTGGCAATCTTGATTCCAGCTTGTAACTCATCCAGTCTGGCATTTTGTATGATGTGCTCTGTGTATAAGTTAAATAAACAAAGTGACAATAAACAGCCTTGTCATACTCCTTTCTCAATCTGGAACCAGTCAGTTGTTCCATACAGAGTTCTAAATGTTGCTTCTTGACCCACATACAGGTTTATCAAAACAGAGGTAAGAAGATCTGGTATTCCCAACTCTTGAAGAATTTTCCACACTTTGTTATGATCCAGATAGTCAAAGGCTTTAATGTAGTCAAAGAAATGTAGATGTTTTTCTATACTTTCTTTGCTTTCTCTGTGATCCACTGAATGTTGGTAATTTGATCTCTGGTTCCTCTGCCTTTTCTGCCCAACTTGAATGCCTGGAAGTTCTTGATTCATGCAATACTGAAGCCTAGATTGGAGGATTTTTAGTACAACCTTAGTAGCATGGGAAATGAGCTCAGTTGTTAAGTGGTTTGAAGATTATTTAGTACTGTCCATCTTGGGAATTCGGATGAAGATTGAACTTTTCCAGTCCTGTGGCCCCTGCTCGGTTTTCCAACTTTGTGGCATATTGAAGGCAGCACTTTACAGAATAATTGTTTAGGATTTTAAATAGCTTTGCTGGAATTCCATCACCTCCACTATCTTTTTTGGCAGCAGTGCTTCCTAAGGCCCACTTGACTTCAGATTCCAGAATGTCTGGCTCTGAGTGAGAGCCTACACCATCGTGGTTATCTAGGACATTAAGACCTTTGTGTACAGTTCTTCTGTGTATGAAATTACACAGCCCATAATAGCTAACCATGCTGCAGTTTGAGACTGCACTGGCCTTCTGTGATGGCCCACACCCTTGTCTGTGAAGCTTACTTCTACTAAGAGCATTCTTTTTTCTGAGAGGGCCCACACTTTTATCTGTTGGGTGTGTTTCTCTCTAAATATATCCACTTCTTATGTATCACTTTGTCTCTCAATGAATCCGTCTGCAATGAGACATCAAGAACCTGAGTTATTTGGGCCTTGAAATCAGGTGTGTGACCTCAGTTGGAAGACTGTTGTGGCTAGGTTTGAGCCCCAGCCACATGGATTAGCAGAGAAGGCAATGGCAACCCACTCCAGTACTCTTGCCTGGAAAATCCCATGGATAGAGGAGGCTGGTAGGCTGCAGTCCATAGGGTCGCTAAACATCAGACATGACTGAGAGACTTCACTTTCAATTTTCACTTTCATGCATTGGAGAAGAAAATGGCAACCCACTCCAGTCTTCTTGCCTGGAGAATCCCAGGGATGGGGAAGCTTGGCGGGCTGCCATCTATGGAGTCGCACAAAGTAAGACACGACTAAAGCGACTTAGCAGCAGTAGAAACAGGACATGGATTGATTCCTAAGCAAGTGAGTCCTTGTACACAGGGTCAGGTTTCAATCTGAGATGACTTTCAGAACTGAGTGGTGACTGGTCATTTCAGCCAGTCAGTCAATTCAGCCGCTCATTTGTGTCTGACTCTTTGGAACCCCATGGACTGCAGCATGCTAGGCCTCCCTGTCCATCACCAACTCCCAGAGTTTACTCAAACTCATGTCCATTGAGTGGTGAAACCATCCAACATCTCATCCTCCATAGACCCTTTCTCATCCCACCTTTAGTCTTTCCTAGCCTCGGGGTTGTTTTCAAAGGTAAGTTCTTCACATCAGGTGGCCAAAGTTTTGAAGTTTCAGCTTCAACATCAGTCCTTCCAATGAGTATTCAGGACTGATTTCCTTCAGGATGGACTGGTTGGATCTCCTTGCAGTCCAAGGGACTCTCAAGAGTCTTCTCCAACACCACAGTTCAAAAGCATCAATTCTTTGGCATTCAGCTTTCTTTATAGTCGAACTCTCACATCCACAATGACTACTGGAAAACCATAGCCTTGACTAGATGGATCTTTGTTTGCAAAGAAATGTCTCTGCTTTTTAATATGCTGTCTAGGTCAGTCATGAATTTTCTTCCAAGGGGTAAGTGTCTTTTAATTTCATGGCTGCAGTCACCATCTGCAGTGATTGTGGAGGCCCCCCCCCCAAAAAAAAAATAAAGTCTGTCACTGTTTCCACTGTTTCCCCATCTATTTGCCATGAAGTAATGGGACTGGATGCTGTGATCTTAGTTTTCTGAATGTTTAGCTTTAAGCCAACTTTTTCACTCTCCACTTTCACTTTCATCAAGAGGCTCCTCAGTTCATCTTCACCTTCTGCTATAAGTTTGGTGTCATCTGCATATAGGAGGTTATTGATATTTCTCCTGGCAATCTTGATTCTAGCTTGTGCTTCATCCAGCCCAGCATTTCTCATGATGTACTCTGCATATAAGTTAAATAAGCAGAGTGACAATATACAGCCTTGACATACTCCTTTCCCTATTTGGAGTCAATCTGTTGTACCATGTCCAGTTCTAACTGTTGATTCCTGACCTGCCTATAGATTTCTCAAGAGGCAAGTCATGTGGTCTGGTATTCCCATCTCTTTAAGAATGTTCCACAGTTTGTGGTGATCCACACAGTCAAAGGCTTTGTTATAGTTAATAAAGCAGAAATAGATGGTTTTCTGGAACTCTCTTGCTTCTTTGATGATCCAAAGATGTTGGCAATTTGATCTCTGGTTCCTCTGTCTTTTCTGAAACCAGCTTGAACATCTGTAAATTCATGGTTCACATATTGCTGAAGCCTGGATTGGAGAATTTTGAGCATTACTTTACTAGCATGTGAGATGAATGCAATTGTGCAGTAGCTGGAGGATTCTTTGGCATTACCTTTGGCACTGGAATGAAAACTGACCTTGTCCATACCTGTGGCCACTACTGAGTTTTCCAAATTTGCTGGTGTATTGAGTGCATATGCCATATGACTGTTCATTTAAGTATGCCTTCTAATTTGCCATGGACACATTATTAACCAGCCCCTTCCCCTTCCTCAATGGAATTTAAGTGGTCATATATGGATGTGATAGTTGGACTCTCTCTGGAGAAGGCAATGGCAACCCACTCCAGTACTCTTGCCTGGAAAATCCCATGGATGGATTAGCCTGGTAAGCTGCAGTCCATGGGGTCGCTGGAGGTCAGAAACGACTGAGTGACTTCACTTTCACTTTTCACTTTCCTGCATTGGAGAAGGAAATGGCGACCCACTCGAGTGTTCTTGCCTGGAGAGTCCCAGGGATGGGGGAGCCTGGTGGGCTGCCATCAATGGGGTCACACAGAGTCGGACACGACTGAAGTGACTTAGCAGCAGCAATAGCAGCAGTTGGACTCTCTCAGTGAAGAAAGCTGAGTGCTGAAGAATTGATGCTTTTGAACTGTGGTATTGGAGAAGACTCTTGAGAGTTCTTTGGACTACAAGGAGATCCAACCAGTCCATTCTAAAAGAGATCAGTCTGGGGTGTTCTTTTGAAAGAATGATGCTAAACCTGAAACTCCAGTATTTTGGCCACCTCATGCGAAGAGTTAACTCACTGAAGAAGACTCTGATGCTGGGAGGGATTGGGGGCAGGAGGAGAAGGGGTTGACAGAGGATGAGATGGCTGGATGGCATCACCGACTTGATGGATGTGAGTCTGAGTGAACTCCGGGAGTTGGTGATGGACAGGGAGGCCTGGCGTGCTCAATCCATGGGGTTGCAAACAGTCAGACATGACTGAGCGACTGAACTGAACTGAAGCAATTTAAATGCAGAGGTGATATGAAATTGGAATCAATGAATATGAACGCTGCCAAAATTACTAGACTGTACCTGTGTCCTTTGAGGAGCTGGAAAGTTCAGTCTCTATGTACAAAAATTAAACCTGGGCTTGGTTTGGGCAGTGACCACTATCAAAATGTAAACTTTTATAATCAAAGCCTTGTACCTCTATAGAAGTCTGCATTTGATTTTCAAAGAGGTTCAGTTCCAAGGAAAGGGTCCACTTATATCTGAGGGTTGAGATAGGAGACTCTAAAAGCCATATCCATAAGTCACTAAAACATGAATAGAATCATACCCTGTGTATTCTTTTGTATCTCGCTTTTTTTGCTTAGTGCTTTCTATTTTAAGATCCATCCACGTTGTTTAGTGTTTCAGGAGTGCATTTTGTCCCATGGTGCTAGCTTTATCTTTCTCTCTTGATTGTTCAAAGATTTCATCAATAATGTGAACTGTGGCTTTATTAATTTTTTCTATTGTTTGTATTCTATTATATTGAGTTCTTCCCTCATTTTTATTATTTCCTTTCTTTTGTTTATTTTGGATTACATTAGAAAAGATATCCAGATCTGGACAGTAGTGAAAGTGATAGAAGTAGACTTTATTCAGGAACTATTATAATAGGGGGAAAATGCTTGAGTGCAGAATTGGTTCATTCTTTACCTCAGACAGTGTGGGCAGATGGAGATGTACTGTCAAGGAGCAGAGAAGGGCCAGCGATAGAGCAGTACTAAGATGCAACATCTGGAATAAGCATGGATTCTGTCTGAATCAACTAGTCAGTATTCTTGTTGAAGGCAGCCCAGTGTGATCAGATCTCACCAGGGGAACTGTGGAAGATGAGGAATTTGATATAAGCTCAGATATTTAGGATGGAGAATTTCCCATAAAATGCCTTAGCAAGATTTTTGCTAAACTGGACAACACAGGTCCAAAAAGGATGAAAGGAAAGCTCAAGGTTGAAGTTTAGCTGAGAAGTGGCCTTAAGGGAGCCAGACTAAAATCCAGTTAAGAAAATAGTCTGTTTCAGTTGAATTCACTATTATATTGGTTTCTTAAGATGTCAAGTCATTTATTTTACAATTTCTTCTTTTCTGGTATAACCATCCCAAGTTATAAATTTCTGTCTAAGACTATTTTGGCAGCATTCCACACATTTCAATATGCTGTGCTTTCATTATCATTCAGTTGAAATATTTTCTGATCTCCCTTGAGCTATCTTCTTTCTTCACGGATTGTTTAAAAGATTGCTTAATCCTCAAATGTTGGGGAAGTTTCTCAGGTATTTTAAAGATTAATTTTCAGATTAATATTATTGAGATCAAATAAAACTTTTTGCATGATTTAAAAATTATGTAGTGTATTGAAGGTTATTTATGACAAAGTATACAGTTTGTCGTGGTGAACGTTCATATTTCCTGGGAATGAGTGTGTATTTTGTAGTGATTAGCTGTAGAGTTCCATAAAAATTACGTCAAGTAGGTAGATACTATTATTCATTTATGTTATGGCCCCAGTAAGATTTGACTGATGTTTGAATTACAGAGACAGGAGTGTTACATTTTTCAAAAATAATTGTATATTTGGTTTTTTCTCCTGTTTGTTATATCAATATTTGCTTTCTGTATTTTGGACCACTGTTATGAAATGCACACACATTAGTCCACATAGAATCAATCAACACTTTTGTCTTTAAGAAATGCTCCTCTTTACCCTGGTAATTTTTTTTTTTTTAAGCCTACTGTGACACTAACATGGCCATACCAGTGTTCTTATGTTTAGGCCCTACCTGGTGTACTATTTGTTCTTCTGTTTACTTTACCTTGCCTATGTCTGTGCAGTTAAAATCTATCTCTCATAAAATCCATGAAATTTGATCTTGCTGTTGTATTTACCTGACAGCCTTTGCCTTTAATTAAAATAGTCAGTTTTAATGTAACATAAGGATTGACATGCTGTGTCTTTTCTTTCTTGTCTTGTTATAGATTAAGTATTTTTTTAGTATTCCACTTTTATTTTCTATGGGATTACATGTTGGAGATACTGTGTTTGTGTGTGTGTGTGAGGTGTGGGTGTGTTTGTGTGCATGTGTCTTCTACTCAAATGTATCCTCAGCCTGCTTGACCATTTTACTCCTTCTCAACTTCAAGCAACTGCTCTCTGTTCTTCTACAGAAAAATTGTAGCTGAATTAAATATAATTCATTTTGGGGAAAATAGTACATTTTGAGAGAACATTGTTTTAGTACATTTTTAATCTCTTTCTATAAACTTTTTTTGGTATTCTGTTCAACTTATTTACTTATTTATTTAAATATAAATTTATTTATTTAAATTGGAGGTTAATTACTTTACAATATTGTATTGGTTTTGCCATACATCAATATGAATCTGTCACAGGTATACACGTATTCCCCATCCTGAAACCCCCTACCTCCTCCCGCCCCGTACCATCCCTCTGGTTCGTCTCAGTGCACCAGCCCCAAGCATACAGTATCATGCATTGAACCTGGACTGGTGACTCATTTCATATATGATACTATACATGTTTCAATGCCATTCTACCAAATCATCCCACCCTCGCCCTCTCCCACAGGGTCCAAAAGACTGTTCTATATATCTGTGTCTCTTTTGCTGTCTCACATACAGCAAAGATGCAAAGATGGTTACCATTACCATCTTTCTAAACTCCATATATATGTGTTAGTATACTGTATTGGTGTTTTAAGCTAAATTATTCCCTAATTTTGTGGATATGTGTGTCATGGCTGCTTAGTAATCCCTGCAGGCCTATTAATTTTTCTATGTTATGGCTTTGAGAAAGATTTAGGCTTTTGGAAGGTAAATTATTTTTCATTTCTTAAAAATCTTTGACTACATATTTTCTTTGTGTCTCATTATAAACAAAAAGCATGGGTGGTTTAAAATATATTCTTGCTGCACCTTTGACTTGTGCCATTTTTCAAATTCTTAGAGGATTCCAAGATTTTTTTCTTGGTGTAGAACTAAGAATGAATTATAATCTTGAGCAAATAAAATCCTTCCCTAGATGATGGTTATAATTAAAGTTAAAAAATATTGCATAGGCCATCCTTTCTACATGTACCTATTTTAAATTGTAATTATCTCCATTCTAATATATTTATCTGCTTCTGAGTCAGAGGTCCACAATTCCATCAGTCTCTAGCTTCTCAGATTTCCCTTTCCACCCACTACTTCATAACAACATTTCTTTGGTGGATTGTGTGCTTAATGGTCTTTTCTTTTTTTTTTTCCCCCCTCTCTTTCTTAGCAAATGCCTTTTGGAGGTTAATGGGAGAGAAGGGACCCATAAATAAATATGCTCAACCTGAGAAGATGAGTCATGTTTGGTCTAACCCAACTGGGGAAATCCCATTCCTCTATTCCCCTGTATGACAGATTATGACCGATATCTGACCAATTCAATGTAAAAGGAAGTCTTGTTGGGGGAGGCAGAGATAAAGTCTTCCCCCTCTCTGAATGAAAAACAGGCACAAAAAAGAAAATGCTCTTTTTGCATTCATCATCTTTCTTCCTGCTTGGGAAACTTATATAAGGATTTGATGCTTCACATTGGAGGTACCACAGAACAAGCCCCAAATATTAAAGAACGAAGGGATATGTTTGGTCTTTGATTGATATGTGTGCGCTTAGTCGCTCAGTCATGTCCAACTGTTTGTAAAACTATGGACTGTAACCTAAGTCCACTGCATTGCAGGTGGATTCTTTACTGCTGAGCGACGAGGGAAGTCCCTTTGATGTTATAAGTAAATCAATAATCCAACTCTGGAATCAAACATTTCAAGACATTTTGCAGTGTAAAAACTAATGTAACTTTATAGATAACTCTTTCTGTAAGGTTTCATGGAAAGGAAAACATTCTAACTGAAACAGAGTTCATAAGAGGGACTAGAGTCAGCTGAATTATAAGAATTTTATAGAATACTTTCTGTCTCTATTTCCTTGGGGCTAGTGACCTTGTGGCTTTCCTGTCACCCAGATGGTAAAGAATAGCCTGCAATGTGGGAGATCTGGGTTTGATCCCTGGATTGGGAAGATTACCTGGAAGAAGGCATGAAAACCCACTCCAGTATTCTTGCCTGGAGAATCCCCATTGACAGAGGAGCCTAGCAGGCTACAATCCATGGGGTTGCAAGAGTTGGACAGGACTAAGGGACTAAGGACAGCAGAGAACACCTTGAATTTCCACACCATGGAGATAGCAAGGTTTCAGATTTGGGAGTAAGCTTAGGAAAAAAAAAAAAAAAAAGACATTTGCTTGTTAACTTTGGGGATTTAGACTGTCCCTAAAACACATGTGCCATGTGATCCCTGGAGCCCAGATAGGCAGAGTGGGATACTGAGTTTCTTAAATTTGGGCTCGAAGAGAAGGTTTGTTATTCTAAATATTCTTCTAAAATTCATTTGTTTGTATGTATGTATGTATTCTCTCATCTTTTTATCTATCATCTATCTATCATATCTATCACCTATTTTTTACTTATTGATCCATCTGTCTATCCATCCCTTGGAGAAATAACTGAGACTGAGTTAGACTTGGTTGTGCTATTTCAGAAATAAAGTATCTCTAATTCTACTGAATAAATATCATCCTAACTATTATGTGCTGACTCTTTGTGACTCCATGTATTGTAGCCTGTCAGGCTCCTCTGTCCATGGGGATTCTCCAGGCAAGAATACTGGAGTGGGTTGCCATGCTCTCCTCCAGGAGATCTTCCCAGCTCAGGGATCAAACACAGGTTTTCTGCATTGCAGGTGGATTCTTTACCGACTGAGCCACTAGGATGCCCCCCCTAATTCTTAAATCTGTTTACAAATATTGGGTCAAAAGTGTAACATAAATACAAAATATAGAGCTTTATAATTCAGAGTAAAAATATTCCAGAACATTATAGCCCTAATTGCAAATTTGTTTCAAGTTTATTTTATTTTTTTAAGTTCATTTGTATCATTATTTTTAGATTTTATGTATGAATGACATCATATGCTTTTGTCTTTCTCTGACTATCTCACTCAGTATGGCACTCTCTCAGTCCATCAATGTTGTTGCAAATGGCATTATTTTGTTCTTGTTTCTGGCTGAGTAACACTCTTTATATATCCTCTTTATCTGTTCCTCTGTTGATGGACATTTAAGTCATTCCCATGTTTTGGCTATTGTAAATAGTGCTGCTATGAACATTTGGGTGCATGCATTTTTTCAAATTATGTTTTTTTTTTCCCAAATATATACCTAGGAATGGGATTTATGGGACATATGATAGTTATATTTTTAGTGTTTTTAAGGATTTTTCATACTGTTCTCCACAGTGGCAATACCAGTTTGCATTCCCACCAACAGTCTAACAGGATTACATTTTTTCCACACCCTCTATTACTCGTACACCTTTTGATGATGGCCTCACACACTTCTAATGTGTGTGAGATGGTATCTTATTGTAGTTTTGATTTGCATTTCTCTAATAATGAGCACTGATGAAAATATTTTCATGTGCTTTTTGGCTATCTGTAGATCTCCTTTGGATAAAAGTTTGTTAAGATCTTCAGTCCATTTTTTGATTGGTTTGATTTTCATATATTGAGCCATGTGAGCTCTTTGTATGTTTGGGAGATTAATTCCTTGATATTTGCTTCATTTGCAAATATTTTCTTCCATTCTGAGGTTTGTCTTTTTGTTTTGTTTATTGTTTCCCTTGCTGTGCAAAAGCTTCAAAGTTTAATTAGATCTCAGTTGTATATTTTTCTTTCTTTTTCACTACTCTAGGAAGTAGGTTCAAAAAGCTTTATGGTATCCAGTATTAAATTTAGGTCTTTAACCCATGTTGAGTTTATTTTTGTACATGATATTAGAGAATATTCTAATATATTTCTTTTGTACATGGCTGGCCAGTTTTCCCAGGACCATTTATTGAAGATAATATTTTCTCCAATGTATCTTTAAAAAAAATTTATTTTTACTTTATTTTACTTTACTGCATTGGTTTTGCCATACATTGACATGAATCCATCTCGGGGTACATGAGTTTCTAATCCTGAACCCCATCTCCCCTCCACCTCCCACCCCATATCAAATCTCTGGATCATCCCCATGCACCAGTCCCAAGCATCCTGTATCCTGTATCAAACATACACTGGCGATTCATTTCTTACATGATAGTATACACGTTTCAGTGCCATTCTCCTAAATCATCCCACCCTCTCCCTCTCCCTCAGCATCCAAAAGTCCATTCTATACATCTGTGTCTCTTTTGCTGTCTCACATACAGGGTTGTCATTACCATCTTTCTAAATTCCATATATAGGTGTTAGTGTAATGTATTGGTGTTTTTCTTTCTGGCTTACTTCACTCTGTATAATCGGCTCCAGCATCATCCACCTCATTAGAACTGATTCAAATGTATTCTTTTTAATGGCTGAATAATACTCCATTGTGTATATGTACCACAGCTTTCTTACCCATTCATCTGCTGATGGACATCGAGGTTGTTTCCATGTCTTGGCTATTATAAACAGTGCTGCAATGAACATTGGGGTACAGGTGTCTCTTTCAATTCTGGTTTCCTCAGTGTATATGCCCAGCAGTGGGATTGCTGGGTAATATGGTAGTTCTATCTGCAATTTTTTAAGGAATCTCCACACTGTTCTCCATAATGGCTGTACTAGTTTGCATTCCCACCAACAGTGTAAGAGAGTTCCCTTTTCTCCACACCCTCTGTAGCATTTGTTGCTTGCAGACTTTTGGATCACTGATATTCTGACTAGTGTGAAATGGTACCTCATTGTGGTCTTGATTTGCATTTCTCTGATAATAAGTGATGTTGAGCATCTTTTCATGTGTTTGTTAGCCATCCATATATCTTCTTTGGAGAAATGTCTATTTAATTCTTTGGCCCATTTTTTGATTGGGTCATTTATTTTTTCTGGAATTGAGCTGCGTAAGTTGCTTGTATAGTTTTGAGATTAGTTGTTTGTCAGTTGCTTCATTTGCTATTATTTTCTCCCATTCAGGAGGTTGTCTTTTCACCTTGCTTATAGTCCCTTTGTTGTGCTGAAGCTTTTAATGTTAATTAGATACTATTTGTTTATTTTTGCTTTTATTTCCAATATTCTGGGAGGTGGATCATAGAAGATCCTCTTTTGATTTATGTCGGAGAGTGTTTTGCCTATGTTCTCCTCTAGGGGTTTTATAGTTTCTGTTCTTATGTCTAGGTCTTTAATCCATTTTGAGTTTATTTGTGTGTGTCTGGTGTTAGAAAGTGATCTAGTTTCATTCTTTTACAAGTGATTGACCAGTTTTCCCAGTACCACTTGTTAAAGAGATTGTCTTTACTCTTGTATATTCTTGCCTCCTTTGTCGAAGATAAGGTGTCCATAGGTGTGTGGATTTATCTCTGGGCTTTCTGTTTTGTTCCATTGATCTATATTTCTTTCTTTCTTTCTTTTTTTTTTTTTTTGTGCCAGTACCATAATTTTTTGATGATTGTGGCTTTGTAGTAAAGTCTGAAGTCAGGCAGGTTCATTTATCCAGTTCCATTCTTCTTTCTCAAGATGGCTTTGGCTAGTCGAGGTTTTTTGTATTTCCATACAAATCTTGAAATTATTTGCTCTAGTTCTGTGAAAAATATCGCTGGTAGCTTGTTAGGGATTGCATTGAATCTGTAGATTGCTTTGGGTAGTATACTCGTTTTCACTATATTGATTCTTCCGATCCATGAACATAGTATATTTCTGCATCTATTTGTGTCCTCTCTGATTCCTTTAATCAGTGTTTTATAGTTTTCCCCAGTACTTTGGGCACCTTATGCGAAGAGTTGACTCATTGGAAAAGACCCTGATGCTGGGAGGGATTGGGGGCAGGAGGAGAAAGGGACGACCGAGGATGAGATGGCTGGATGGCATCACAGACTCAATGGACGTGAGTCTGAGTGAACTCCGGGAGTTGGTGATGGACAGGGAGGCCTGGCGTGCTGCGATTCATGGGGTCGCAAAGAGTCGGACACGACTGTGCGACTGAACTGAACTGAACTGATACATAGGTCTTTAGTTTCTTTAGGTAGGTATATTCCTAAGTATTTTGTTCTTTTTGTTGCAATGGTGAATGGAATTGATTCCTTAATTTCTTTTTCTACTTTCTCATTATTAGTGTATAAGAATGCAAGGGATTTCTGTGTGTTGATTTTATATTCTTCAACTTTACTATATTCATTGATTAGCTCTAGTAATTTTCTGGTGGAGTATTTAGGGTTTTGTACATAGAGGATCATGTCATCTGCAAACTGAGAGTTTTACTTCTTCTTTTCCAATTTGGATTCCTTTTATTTCTTTTTCTGCTCTGATTGCTGTGGCCAAAACTTCCAGAAGTATGTTGAATAGTAGTGGTGAAAGTGGGCACCCTTGTCTTGTTCCTGACTTTAGGGGAAATGCTTTCAATTTTTCACCATTGAGGAGAATGTTTGCTGTGGGTTTGTCATATATAGCTTTTATTATGTTGAGGTATATTCCTTCTATTTCTGCTTTCTGGAGATTTTTTTTTATCATAAATGAGAAATACAAAGGATCATAAGAGACTACTATCAACAATTATATCCATTGTATCTTCTTGATTGTTTTGTCATAGATCATGTTACTATATATGCATAAGTTTATTTTTGTGCTTTCTATTCTGTCCCATTGATCTATGTTTCTGTTTTTGTGCCACTACTATACTGTTTTTATTACTGTAGCTTTGTAGTATAGTATTAAGTCAGGGGGCCTGTTTCCTTCATCTCCTTTTTCTTTTTTTTTTAAGGACTGCTTTGGTTATTTAGGGACTTTTGTATTTCTATACAAATTTAAAAAATCTAATTCTGTGGAAAACATTATTTGGTAATTTGAATTAGATTTTATTAAATGTGTAAATTGCCTCCAGTAGTATAATAATTTTGAAAATTTTGATTGTTTTAAACTCAAAAACATGATATGTCCTTCTTTGTGTTTCTTTCATGTTCTATTTCTTTCACCAATCTCTTATAGTTTAAAAAGTATAGGTCTTAGGTCGTCTTAAGTAGAGTTATTTCTAGGTATCTTCTTCTTGTTGCAATGGTAAAGGTGATTGTTTCCTTAATTTATCTTTCTAGCCTTTCTTGTTAGTTAATAGAAATGCAAGAGATTTTTGTCTATTAATTTTGTATTTTGTAATTTTAACAAATTCACTGATGACCACTACTAGTTTTCTGGTAGCATCTTTAGGGTTTTCTACCTGTAGTATCATGTCATTTGCAAACAGTGACAGTGTTAATTCCTCTTCTCCAATTTGAATTCCTTTTATTTATTCTGTAATTGCTTTGGCCATAAAATTGGCAAGAGTGGAATTCCCTGTCTTGTTCCTGACCTTAGAGGAAATATTTTCCTCTTTTAATCATTAAGTATGATGTTAACTGCAGGTTTGTTATATATGGACTTTGTTTTTTGAATGACCACTACTAGTTTTCTGGTAGCATCTTTAGGGTTTTCTACCTGTAGTATCATGTCATTTGCAAACAGTGACAGTGTTAATTCCTCTTCTCCAATTTGAATTCCTTTTATTTATTCTGTAATTGCTTTGGCCATAAAATTGGCAAGAGTGGAATTCCCTGTCTTGTTCCTGACCTTAGAGGAAATATTTTCCTCTTTTAATCATTAAGTATGATGTTAACTGCAGGTTTGTTATATATGGACTTTGTTTTTTGAGGTAGATTCCCTCTGTGCCCACTTTCTGGAGAGTTTTTTTTTTTTTTTTTTTATCATCATTTCAGTTAAGTTCAGTTCAGTTCAGGCGCTAAGTCGTGTCTGACTCTTTCTGACCCCATGAATTACAGGGCGCTAGGCCTCCCAGTCCATCACCAACTACTGGAGTCCACCCAAACTCATGTCCATCGAGGCGGTGATGCCATCCAGCCATCTCATCCTCTGTTGTTGCCTTCTCCTCCTGCCCCCAATCCCTCCCAGCATCAAGGCCTTTACCAATGAGTCCATTCTTCGCATGAGGTGGCCAAAGTATTGGAGTTTTATCTTCAGAATCAGTTCTACCAATGAGCACCTAAGGCTGATCTTCTTTAGAAGGGACTGGTTGGATATACCTGCAGTCCAAGGGACTCTCAAGAGTCTTCTCCAACACCACAGTTCAAAAGTATCAATTCTTAAGTAATCAGCTTTCTTTACAGTCCAACTCTAACATCCATATATGACCATTGGAAAAACCATAGCCTTGACTAGATGGACATTTGTTGACAAAGTAATATCTCTGCTTTTCAATATGTTGTCTAGGTTGGCCATAACTTTAAGTTCTTCTGTGTATTCTTGCCACTTCTTCTTAATATCTTCTGCTTCTGTTAGGTCCATACCATTTCTATCCTTTATTGAGCTCATCTTTGCATGAAATGTTCCCTTGGAATCTCTAATTTTCTTGAAGAGATCTGTAGTCTTTCCCGTTCTGTTGTTTTCCTCTATTTCTTTGCATTGATTGCTGAGGAAGGCTTTATTATCTCTCTTTGCTCTTCTTTGGAACTCTGCATTCAGATGTTTATACATTTCCTTTTCTCCTTTTCTTTTCACAGCTATTTGTAAGGCCTCCTCAGACAGTCATTCTGCGTTTTCACATTTCTTTTCCATGGGGATGGTCTTGATCCCTGCCTCCTGTGCAATGTCATGAACCTCCGTCCATAGTTCATCAGGCACTCTGCCTATCATATCTAGCCCCTTAAGTCAATTTTCACTTTCTCTGTATAATCATAAGGGATTTGATTTATGTCATACCTGAATGATCTAGTCTTTTCCCCCTCTTTCTTTAAGTTTGAATTTGGCAATAAAGAGTTCATGATCAGAGCCACAGCCAGCTCCTGGATCATAATGGGTGTCAAATTTTGTCAAAAGCCTTTTCTCCATATTTTGAGATGCTCATATAGTTTTTATTCTTCAATTTGTTAATGTGGTGGATCTCACTGATTGACTTGAAGATTGAAAAATCCTTGCACCCCTGGGATAAATCACCCTTGCTCGTCATATATGATTTTTACAACATATTATTATATTCAGTTTAATAGTATTTTGTTGAGGATTTTCGTATCTATGTTCATCAGTGGTACTTGTTTTTAACTTTTTTCTAGTGGTATCTTTAGGTTTGCTGTCAGAGTAGTAGGGGTTGTATAGAGGAGGTTTGGGTATTTTTCTTCCTCTGCAATTTTTTGGAAAAGTTTCAGAAAGAAAGAAAACATCTCTCAATGTTTAATAGAATTCTCCTATGAAGCCATCTTGTCTTATACATTTTTTAGATCTTTTTAAATCACACTTTTGATATTGGTACATTAATTGGTCTGTTCATATTTTCTATTTCTTCCTTGCTCAGTATTGGAAGACTATACCTTTCTAAGACTTTGAATTTTAAAGTTATCATGATTCTGCCAAGAAAGATCTCCATTTTCTACAGAGGAGTTCCCAACTCCTGTCTCTGCTTTTTAAACTATCTGAATGGTTTAAGATTATTATAGAGTGAGGTTTATAAGGATATTAAATATTGACAGGGCTATTAAATTTTGACTCCCTGAACAAAGATGGAGAGCATTTGGACAGGATAATAATGAAAGTGGTCTTTCCAAGAGCTTCTTTGTCTACTACAGAATCTGCTAAAGTCAGAAAAGAATGGGCAAAGATAGGCAATGTAAAAATACCAGAGAGCCAAACTTGTTACTATTACATGAAATTCTAGATTTTGATACAGAACATGCAAGCACAGTGAGTGTGACATTTATTTTTAAGCATATTTTTAATAAAGACAAAATTTTGATGACACATTTCTGTGCAACATTACTAAAATGTTTTAATATGACACTATTCCAGAAAAGCTGATGATTATCTAATAGTGTAAATTGTTCATTGATTGATAGTTAATCCAAATTATTTAATGCTATCATCAATACCTTACCATATTGTATCATTGTTTAAAATCTAAATTAAAGGGGACTGTAACAAGAAATACATGAATTATGTTTCCTTTTATCCAAAGTGGTTTCTTCCTATTCATTAGACGGACTGATGCTGAAGCTGAAGCTCCAATATTTTGGTCACGTAATGAAAAGAACTGACTCACTAAGACTGATGCTGGGAAATATTAAAGACAGGAGGAGAAGGGGATGACACAATGAGATGGTTGGATTGCTTCACCAACTCAATGGACATGAGTTTGAGCATGCTCTGGGAGTTGGTGATGGACAGGGAGGCTTGGCATGCTGCAGTGCATGGGGTCACAAAGAGTTGGACATGATTGCAACTGAATTAAAGTGATTTCTGACTTTTCATTACAGTATGGCTTTTCTTTTCTTTTCTTTCTTCTTTCTTTTTTTTTTAAGTAAATTACCTCCTTTGTATCTTTTCAGAAAAGTGCAAGTACAATTAATGCTTTTGTTTATTTTTTCCATAAATTTATTTATTTTAATAGGAGGTTAATTACTTTACAATATTGTGTTGGTTTTGCCATATATCAACATGAATCTGCCATAGGTATACACGTGTTCCCCATCCTGAACCCCACTACCTCTTCCCTTCCCATACCATCCCTCTGGGTAGTCCCAGTGCACCAGCCCCAAGCATCCAGTATCATGCATCAAACCTGGACTGGCGATTCATTTTATATATGATATTATACACGTTTCAATGTCATTCTCCCAAATCATCCCATCCTCTCTCTCACCCACAGATTCCAAAAGCCTGTTCTATAAATCTGTGTCTCTTTTGCTGTCTCACATACAGGGTTATCATTGTCATCTTTTTAAATTCCATATATATGCATTAGTATACTGTATTGGTGTTTTTCTTTCTGGCTTACTTCACTCTGTATGATAGGCTCCAGTTTCATCCACCTCATTAGAATTGATTCAAATGAATTATTTTTAATGGCTAAGTAATACTCCATTGTGTATATGTACCACAGCTTTCTTATCCATTCATCTGCTGATGGACATCTAGGTTTCTTCCATGTCCTGGCTATTATAAAAATTGCTGTGATGAGCATTGAGGTACACGTGTCTCTTTCAATTCTGGTTTCCTTGGTGTGTATGACCAGAACTGGGATTGCTGGGTCATAAGGCAGTTCCATTTCCAGTTTTTTAAGGAATCTCCACATTGTCCTCCATAGTTGCTGTACTAGTTTGCATTCCCACCAACAGTGTAAGAAGGTTACCGATACTACCCAAAGCAATTTATAGATTCAATGAAATCCCTATCAAGCTACCAATGGTATTTTTCACAGTGCTAGAACAAATAATTTCACAATTTGTATGAAAATATAGAAAAAACTTCGAATAGCCAAAGCAACCTTAAGAAAGAAGAATGGAACTGGAGGAATCAACCTGCCGACTTCAGGCTCTACTACAAAGCCACAGTCATCAAAATAGTATGGTACTGGCACAAAGACAGAAATATAGATCAATGAAACAAAATAGAAAGCCCAGAGATAAATCCACACAACTATGGACCCTTGATCTTTGACAAAGGAGGCGAGAATATACAGTGGATTAAAGACAATGTCTTTAACAAGTGATGCTGGGAAAATTGGTCAACCACTTGTAAAGGAATGAAACTAGAACACTTTCTAACACTATACACAAAAATAAACTCAAAATGGATTAAAGATCTAAATTTAAGACCAGAAACTGTAAAACTCCTAGAGAACATAGGCAAAACACTCTTCGACATACATCACAGCAGGATCCTCTGTGGCCCACCTCCCAGAATACTGGAATTAAAAGCAAAAATAAACAAGTGGGACCTAATTAAAATTAAAAGCTTCTGCACAACAAAGGGAACTATAAGCAAGGTGAAAAGACAGCCTTCAGAATGGGAGAAAATAATAGCAAATGAAGCAACTGACAATTAATGCTTTTGAATGCCTCAGGGCACTGATGATGTTGTATTTTTGAATAGATTTATGTCCTAGTTAATAAATAAATTGTTTTCCTTGAACTAGTAGCCTTTGGGGTCTTAGGTTAATTGGAGCTTTCTGCCATGTCCTAAACTCCCATCTGGGAAAATCCTGAGCTACCCTGGATATAATTCTCTGTATATCTGTACCCTGGAACCACAAGAAGAGGTCAGTATTTTCTTGAATCTGCAACTATGGGAAAGGCATATGAGGGACAGCAGTCTTCCTTGATTCTCCTTTCTCTTTACCAGGTGATATTTGAACACTAACCTCATCTGGTCAGCTCTACATGAACAAAAGTTCTGATTTTAGGCCTTTATGAAATGTGTATAGTAATCCATTACATAGGTTTAAGAGAAAATATTGTTTCTCTTATTCTTAAATTAAAATTGATTGGTCATCATTGGAAAATTGAAATAGTTTTTAAAACATTCTAGAACAACTTGCTTTATAGATAATAACTTTCAAGTTGAAATAATTTAGTTATAAAAAATATATTTACTAAGACATAGGGACAAATAGATATATAGTTATGGTTCCAATCATTTAAAAACTAGCATTCTGTGATTAAGAAAATAAATTAACGCTCTCTATTTGCAGCATGTGCTAAAATATGAGTTTTAATATATAGAAGAATGCTTTTATTTTTGCTTTTTAATGCTGATGCAAGTACCAATTTTTTAAAAAATATAAATTTATTTATTTTAATTGGAGGCTAATTATTTTACAATATTGTATTGGTTTTGCCACACATCAACATGATTCCACCACGAATATACACGTGTTCCACATCCTAAACCCCTCTCCAACTTCCTTCCCCATACCATTCCTCTGGGTCATCCCAGTGCACCAGCCCTGAGTATCCTGTATCATGGACCAAAATTGGACTGGCGATTCGTTTCACATATGATAATATACATGTTTCAATGCCATTCTCCCAAATCATCCCACCCTCGCCCTCTCCCACAGAGTCCAAAAGACTGTTCTCTACATCTGTGTCTCTTTTGCTGTCTCACATACAGGGTTATCATTACCATCTTTCTAAATTCTATATATATGCATTAGTATACTGTATTGGTGTTTTTCTTTCTGGCTTACTTCACTCTGTATAATAGGCTCCAGTTTCATCCTCCTCATTAGAACTGATTCAAATGAATCCTTTCTAATGACTGAGCAACACACCATTGTGTATATGTACCACAGCTTTCTTATCCATTCATCTGCTGATGGACATCTAGGTTGTTTTCATGTCCTGGCTATTATAAACAATGCTGCAATGAACATTGGGGTACATATGTCTCTTTCAGTTCTGGTTTCCTTGGTGTGTATGGCCAGAAGTGGGATTGCTGGGTCATATGGCAATACTATTTACAGTTTTTTTTTTTTTTTCAAGGAATCTCCACACTGTTATCCATAGTGGCTATACTAGTCTGCATTCCCACCAACCGTGTAAGAGGGTTTCCTTCTCTCCACACCCCTCCAGCATTTATTGCTTGTAGACTTTTGAATCTCAGCCATTCTGATTGGTGTGAAATGGTACCTCATTGTGGTCTTGATTTGCATTTCTCTGATAATGAGTGATGAGCATCTTTTCATGTGTTTGTTAGCCATCCGTATGTATTCTTTGGAGAAATGTCTATTTAGTTTTTTGGCCCATTTTTTGATTGAGTTACTTATTTTTCTGGGATTGAGCTGCATACGCTGCTTGTATATTTTTGAGATTAGTTGTTTGTCACTTGCTTCATTTGCTATTATTTTATTCCATCCCGAAGGCTGTCTTTTCACCTTGCTTATAGTTTCCTTTGTTGTGCAGAAGCTTTTAATTTTAATTAGATCCCATTTGTTTATTTTTGCTTTTAATTCCAGTATTCTGTGAGGTGGATCATAGAGGATCCTGCTGTGATTTATGTCGGAGAGTGTTTTGCCTATATTCTCCTCTAGGAGTTTTATAGTTTCTTGTCTTACATTTAGATCTTTAACCCATTTTGAGTTTATTTTTGTCTATGGTGTTAGAAAGTATTCTAGTTTCATTCTTTTACAAGTGGTTAACCAATTTTCCCAGCATCACTTGTTAAAGAGATTGTCTTTAATTCATTTATATTCTTGTCTCCTTTGTCAAAGATAAGGTGTCCATAGATGTGTGGATTTATCTCTGGGCTTTCTAATTTGTTCCATTGATCTATATTTCTGTCTTTGTGCTAGTACCATACTGTCTTGATGACTGTGGCTTTGTAGTAGAGTCTGAAGTCAGGCAGGTTGATTCCTCCAGTTCCATTCTTCTTTCTCAAGATTTCTTTGGCTATTTGAGGTTTTCTGTATTTCCATACAAATTGTGAAATTATTTGTTCTAGCTCTGTGAAAAATACCGCTGGTATCTTGATAGGAATTGCATTGAATCTGTAGATTGCATTGGGTAATATACTCATTTTCACTATATGGATTCTTCTGATCCATGAACACAGTATATTTCTCTATCTATTGGTGTCCTCTTTGATTTCTTCACCAGTGCTTTATAATTTTCTATATATAGGTCTTTTGTTTCTTTAGGTAGATATGTTCCTAAGTATTTTATTTTTTTCATTGTAATGGTGAATGGAATTGTTCCTTAATTTCTCATTCTATTTCTTCATTTTTAGTGTATAGGAATGCAAGGGATTTCTGTGTGTTGATTTGATATATTGTAACTTTATTATATTCACTGTTTAGCTCTAGTAATTTTCTAGTGGAGTCTTTAGGGTTTTCTACATAGAGGATCATGTCATCTGCCAACAGTGAGAGTTTTACTTCTTCTTTTCCAATTTGGATTCCTTTTATTTCTTTTCCTGCTCTGGTTGCTGTGACCAAAACTTCCAAAACTATGTTGTATAGTATTGGTGAAAGTGGACACCCTTGTTTTGTTCCTGATTTTGGGGGAAATGCTTTCAATTTTTCATCATTGAGGATAATGTTTGCTGTGGGTTTGTCATATATAGCTTTTATTATGTTGAGATATGTTCCTTCTATTTCTGCTTTCTGGAGGGTTTTTATCATAAATGGATGTTGAATTTTGTCAAATTCTTTCTCTGCATCTATTGAGATAATCATATGGCTTTTATTTTTCAATTTGTTAATGTGGTGTATTACATTGATTGATTTGCAGATATTGAAGAATCCTTGCATCCCTGGGATAAAACCCACTTGGTCATGGTGTATGATCTTTTTAATGTGTTCTTGGATTCCAATTGCTAGAATTTTGTTAAGGATTTTTGCATCCATGTTCATCTGTGATATTGGCCTGTAGTTTTCTTTTTTTGTGGCATCTTTGTCAGGCTTTGGTATTAGGGTGATAGTGGCCTCATAGAATGAGTTTGGAAGTTTACCTTCCTCTGAAATTTTCTAGAAGAGTTTGAGTAGGATAGATGTTAATTCTTCTCTATTTTTTGATAGAATTCTGCTATGAAACCATCTGGACCTGGTTTATGTTCTTGTGATAGGTCTATTAAGATTTTCTATTTCTTCCTGGTTCGGGCTTGAAAAGTTGTCTTTTCTAAAAATTTGTCCATTTCTCCCAAATTGCCCATTTTATTGGCATATAATTGCTGATAGTAGTCTCTTATGATCCCTTGTAGTTCTGTGTTGTCTGTTGTGATCTCTCCATTTTCATTTCTAATTTTATTGATTTGATTTTTCTCCCTTTGTTTCTTGATGAGTCTTGTCAAAGTTTGTCAATTTTTATGTATCCTCTTCAAGGAAGCAGCTTTTGGCTTTGTTGATTTTTGCTATGGTCTCTTTTGTTTCTTTTGCATTTATTTCTGCCTTAACTTTTCAAGATTTCTTTCCTTCCACTAACCCTGAGGTTCTTCAGTTCTTCATTTTCTAGTTACTTTAGGTGTAGAGTTAAGTTATTTATTTGACTTTTTTCTTGTTTCTTGAGGTTTGCCTGTATTGCTATGAACCTTCTCATTAGCACCGCTTTTACAGTGTCCCAGAGGTTTTGGGTTGTTGTGTTTTCATTTTTATTCGTTTGGCTATGGTTTTTCCTGTGGTCATGTGTGGATGTGAGAGTTGGACTGTGAAGAAGGCTGAGCGCCAAAGAATTGATGCTTTTGAACTGTGGTGTTGGAGAAGACTCTTGAGAGTCCCTCGGCCTGCAAGGAGATCCAATTAGTCCATTCTGAAGGAGATCAGCCCTGGGATTTCTTTGGAAGGAATGATGTTAAAGCTGAAACTCCAGTACTTTGGCCACCACATGCGAAGGGCTGACTCATTGGAAAAGACTCTGATGCTGGGAAGGATTGGGGGCAGGAGGAGAAGGATGACAGAGGATGAGATGGCTGGATGGCATCACGGACTCAATGGATATGAGTCTGTGTGAACTCCGGGAGATGGTGATGGACAGGGAGGCCTGGTGTGCTGCAATTAATGGGGTCGCAAAGAGTCGGACATGACTGAGTGGCTGAACTGAACTGAACTGAATGCATATTTTGATTTCTTCTGTGATTTGTTGGTTATTCAGTAGAATGTTGTTCAGCCTCGATATGCTGTAATTTTTAATAGTTTTTTTTCCTGTAATTGAGATCTAATCTTACTGCATTGTGGTCAGAAAAGATGCTTGGAATGATTTAATTTTTATTCTTTTTTAATTTACCAAGGCTAGATTTATGGCCCAGAATGTGATCTATCCTAGAGAAGGTTCCGTGTGCACTTGAGAAAAAGGTGAAATTCATTGTTTTGTGGTGAAATGTCCTGTAGATATCAATTAGGTCTAAGTGGTCTATTGTATCATTTAAAGTTTGTGTTTCCTTGTTAACTTTATGTCTAGTTGATCAATCCATAGGTGTGAGTGGGGTATTAAAGTCTCACACTATTATTGTGCTATTGTTAATTTCCCCTTTCATATTTGTTAGCATTTGCCTTACATATTGCAGTGCTCCTATGTTGGGTGCATCAGTTCAGTTCAGTTCAGCCGCTCAGTCGTGTCCGACTCTTTGCGACCCCATGAATTGCAGCACGCCAGGCTTCCCTGTCTATGCATATATATTTATAATTGTTTTATCTTCTTCTTGGACTGATCCTTTGATCATTGTGTAGTGGCCTTTGTCTCTTTTCACAGCCTTTGTTTTAAAGTGTATTTAATCTGATATGAGTATTGCTATTCCTGCATTCTTTTGATCTCTATTTGCATGGAATATCTTTTTGCATCCTGTCACTTTCATTCTGTATGTGTCCCTTGTTTTGAGGTGGGTCTCTTGTAGACAACATATATAGGGGTCTTGTTTTTGTATCCATTCAGCCAGTCTTTGTCTTTTGGTTGGGGCATTCAACCCATTTATGTTGAAAGTAATTATTGATAAGTCTGATCCTGTTGCCATTTACTTTATTGTTTTGGGTTCGAATTTATACACCTTTTTTGTGTTTCCTGTCTAGAGGAGATCCTTTAGCATTTGTTGGAGAGCTGGTTTGGTGGTGCTGAATTCTCTCAGCATTTGCTTGTCTGTAAAGCTTTTGATTTCTCCTTCATATTTGAATGAGATCCTTGCTGGGTTCAGTAATCTTGGCTCTAGTTTATTTTCTTTCATCCCTTTAGTATGTCCTGCCATTCCCTCCTGGCCTGAAGAGTTTCTATTGAAAGATCCGCTGTTATCCTTATGGGAATCCCCTTGGGTGTTATTTGTTGCTTTTCCCTTGCTGCTTTTAATATTTGTTCTTTGTGTTTGATCTTTGTTAATTTGATTAATATGTGTCTTGGGGTGTTTCACCTTGGATTTATCCACTTTGGGACTCTCTGGGTTTCTTGGACTTGGGTGATTATTTCCTTCCACATTTTAGGGAATTTTTCAACTATTATCTCTTCAAGTATTTTCTCATGGTCTTTCTTTTTGTCTTCTTCTTCTGAGACTCCTATGATTCGAATATTGGGGTGTTTAACATTGTCCCAGATGTCTCTGAGATTGTCCTCATTTCTTTTAATTCATTTTTATCTTTTCATCTCTGATTCATTTATTTCTACCATTCCATCTTCTACCTCACTGATCTTATTTTCTGCCTCCTTTTTCTACTGTTTGTTCCCTCCAGAGTGTTTTTGATCTCATTTATTGCATTATTCATTATATATTGACTCTTTTATTTTTTCTAGGTCCTTGTTAAACCTTTCTTGCCTCTTCTCAATCCTTGTCTCCAGGTTATTTATCTATGATTCCATTTTGTTTTCAAGATATTGGGTCATTTTCACTATAATTATTAGGAATTCTTTATCACGTAGATTCCTTATCATTTCCTCTTTTGTATGGTTTGGTGAGGATTTATCCTGTTCCTTTACCTGCTGGGTATTCTTTTGTCTCTTCACCTTGTTTGTATTGGTGTGTTTGGGGTGTCCTTTCTGTATTCTGTCAGTTTGTGGAATTCTCTTTATTGTGGAGTTTCCTCACTGTGGGTGGGGTTGGGGTGGCTTGTCAATGTTTCCTGGTTAGGGAAGCTTGTGTCGGTGTTCTGGTGATTGGAGTTAGATTTCTCCTCTCTGGAGTGCAATGAAGTGTCCAGTAATGAGTTATGAGATGTCAATGGGTTTGGAGTGACTTTGGGCAGCCTGTATATTGAAGCTCAGGGCTTGTTCCTGTGTTGCTGCAGAATATGCATGGTATGTCTTGCTCTGGAACTTGTTGGCCCTTGGATGGTGCTTCGTTTCAGTGTAGGTGTGGAGGCATTTGATGAGCTCCTGTCGATTAATGTTCCCTGGAGTCAGGAGTTCTCTAGTGTTCTCAGGATATGGCCTTAAGTCTCCTGCTTCTGGTTTTCAGTCTTATTTATACAATAGCCTCAAAACTTCTCCATATATACAGCACTGTTGATAAAACATTTAGGTTAAAGATGAAAAGTTTCTCCAGAGTTAGGGACACCCAGAGAGGTTCACAGTTACATGGAGAAGAGAAAAGGGAGGTGGAAGATAGAGGTGACCCAAATAAGATGAGGTGGAGGAGAGAGCAAAGAGGAGAGAGCAAGTTAGCCAGTAATCACTTCCTTATGTGTGCTCCACAGTCTGGACTGCTCAGAGATGTTCACAGAATTATACAGAGAAGAGAAGAGGCAGGAAGGAGACAGAAATGTCCAGGAGGATAAAGGGGGTAATCAAAAGGAGAGAGACAGATCCAGCCATTAATCAGTTCCCTAAGTGTTCACCACCATCTTGAACACACAATGAGATTCACAGAGTTAGGTAGAGAAAAGAAGGGAGAGGGAGGAGATAGAGGCGACCTGGTGGAGAAAAAGGAGAGTCCAAAGGGGGAGAAAGCAGTCAAGCAAGTAATCTCGCTCCCAAGTAAAGATAGGTACTGAAGATTGGGTTCTTAAAGGTACAAAATTGATAACAAATACTAAAAAGCAAAGAATAAAAATCTAGAGTAGAGTAGATATTGCATTTTCAACAATGCAATATTAAATAAAAATAAGTCACAAAATTATTATATGTGTGTGTATATATATATATATATATATATGAAGTTTGCTTTAAAAAATAGGGTCTTTCTCTCTCTCTCTGTCTCTCTCTTTGCAAAGTAATAGTACGTTATAAAAACGAAAATTAAAGGAGCAATAAAGGGCTTAAATTAAAAAAAATAAAGAATGATAGTCAAAAAGTCAAAATATATCTAGGACTTTCTCTGGTGTTGTTGTGGGCAGTGTGGGGTCAGTAAATTTTTGGATAGTTCCTTGATCCAGCTTACATTTCTCAAGACCTATAATCCCTTTCCTATGTAGTTGGTACTAATGACAGGGTTTTTATCTATTGCACCTGTCACTTTCAAGGACGTTCACTCTGTTTTAGCTTCTTCTCTTTGCTGGTCTCTTCAGTGTGTAATTTCTGCCCTGACACAAGGGGGTGGTAGTGGACACATTTTTAGGCTCACTTATTCACTCATACTGTGGGAAGGGAGGGACGCTGCAAACAAATAACACTGGCATGTGTTCACAGTGTCTCGGCCACACCAGGTTTGCCCCCGCTCATGGCATGTCAACACTGCTTAGGTTCAGGTTTCTCTGCCAGGAACTGTCTGAGGCAGGCCCTGGACTGTATGAACTTCCCAGGTCTAAGCCACTCAGGTTCAGGTACTCAGGTAGTCCTCAGAGGTGCAGACTCATTTGGGCCTTTCTTTTGTGCCCTTCTCAGGTCCGATCAGCTCAGGTGACCAGGTGTTCGGTGAGCGTGGTCATTGCAACTTATCTCCTCCCACGTCCCTGTTACTTGGTTTTCTGTGTATACAACCGGCACACCTTCTCAGGCAGATGTTGACCATCTAGAATTCCAAGAATTCTTAGTAAGCAATGAAGCCTGCTTGCAGTTTGGTAGATAATGCCTCTCTGGGGTCATGATTGCCCCCTTCCAGCTCTGGCTGCCTGTCACTGGATGTGGATGGTCTGCAGCCAGCTAGCTCTGCTCAGTCCTTTGTTCTGTGATTAGGCCTGGTGGTGTCCTAGGTTAGGGCTTTTCCCGTGGTAGCTATCCCACAGTCTGGTTTGCTAGCCCAAGTTAGTTCCTTCAGATTGTCCTCAGTGCATTCAGGACAAATCCATCCTCTAAGCAATGCAGCTTGTGCCTCCCTGCCTAGCCCCCACTTGCTAGTGGCAGATGCAAGCATCTGTGCTGCTTCTCCACTGGGTAGTTACTGTTGGCCTCATAATCTGTGGGTTTTAATTATTTATTTATTTTTCCTCCCAGTTATGTTGCCCTCTGTGGTTCCAAGGCTTGCCACAGACTCGACAGTAAGAGTGTTTGGAAACTTCTCTCTTTTTTAAGACTCTCTTCCCAGGACAGAGCTCCATCTCTACCTCTTTTGTCTCTCTTTTTGTCTTTTATATTTTTTCCTACCTCCCTTCGAAGACAATGGGCTGCTTTTCTGGGTGCCTGATGTCCTCTGATAGCATTCAGAAGTTGTTTTGTGGAATTTACTCAGTGTTGAAATGTTCTTCTGATGAAATTGTGGGAGAGAAAGTGATCTCTCTGTCTTATTCCTCTGCCTTCTTAAGATCGCCTCTGCAAGTACTAATATTAACAAATAATACATTTTTAAAGATGTAGCTAAATCAGTTTCCTTTTAGATGGTGGAAGAATTGTAAATGGAGATAGAATTTAAATATCATCTCCTTCTAACTTCATTTGACTGAGAGAGGAATTAAATTGTCCATGAGTAATGCTGATCATCTGATATCTTTGACCTTTCCACTATTCTGCTTAGAGGAAAGGGGAAGAAAAATAAATGGGACTGGCAATGGGAACTGGTATACTATGGCATTTGGTGTATAAGTGAAACACTATATTAGAACAGCTTGATTTCAATTAAAAATGAAATAACTCACTATGATATCTCATGTTTCCACATAAATAAGAATTCCATGTATTTAAGACTCTTGAGAGTCCCTTGGACTGCAAGGAGATCCAACTAGTCCATTCTGAAGGAGATCAACCCTGGGATTTCTTTGGAAGGAATGATGCTAAAGCGGAAACTCCAGTACTTTGGCCACCTCATGCGAAGAGTTGACTCATTGGAAAAGACTCTGATGCTGGGAAGGATTGTGGGCAGGAAGAGAAGGGGACGACTGAGGATGAGATGGCTGGATGGCATCACTGACTCGATGGACGTGAGTCTGAGTGAACTCCTGGAGTTGGTGATAGACATGGATGCTAGCGTGCTGCAATTCATGGGGTTGCAAAGAGTCGGACACGACTGAGCAACTGAACTGAACTGAACTGAGCATACTTTTTGGAGAGGGCAATGGCACCCCACTCCAGTACTCTTGCCTGGAAAATCCCATGGACAGAGGAGCCTGGTAGGCTGCAGTCCATGGGGTCGCAAAGAGTCGAGCACGACTGAGTGACTTCACTTTTCACTTTCATGCATCAGAGAAAGAAATGGCAACCCATTGCAGTACTCTTGCCTGGAGAATCCCAGGGAAGAGGGGAGCCTGGTAGGCTGCTATCTATGGGGTCGCACAGAGTCAGACATGACTGAAGCAACTTAGCAGCAGTAGCAGCATATTTTTCAACTACATTTTGGTGATTAGTCTTGCTTTATAAGATGTAATACACTATACAGATAGTAGATCATTCACAGTAATCCAAGTCTATGCTCCGACCAGTAATACTGAAGAAGCTGAGGTTGAATGCTTCTATGAAGTTCTACAAAATCTTCCAAAACTAACACTCAAAGAAATTGTCCTTTTCATTATAGGGGACTGAAATGCAAATATAGGAAGTTAAGAAACACCTGGAGTAGAAGGAAAATATTACCTTGGACTACAGAATAAAGCAGGGCAAAGGCTAACAGAGTTTTGCCAAGAGAACACACTGGTAATAGCAAAGAGCCTCTTCCAACAACACAAGGGAAGATTCTATACATGGACATCACTAGATGGTCAACACCAGAATCAGATTGATTATATCCTTTGCAGCCTAAGATGGAGAAGCTCTATACAGTCAGCAAAAACAAAATCGGGAGCTGACTGTGGCTCAGATCATGAATTCCTTATTGCCAAATTCAAACTTAAATTGAAGAAAGTAGAGAAAACCATGAGACCTAAATCAAATCCCTTATGACTACACAGTGGAAGTGAGAAATAGATTTAAGGGAATAGATCTGATAGACAGAGTGCCTGATGAGCTATGGACTGAGGTTCATGACATTGTACAGGAGACAGGGAGCAAGACATTCCCAAGAAAAACGAAATGCAGAAAAACAAACTGGCTGTCTGAGGAGGCCTTACAAATAGCTTTGAAAAGAAGAGAGGTGAAAGGCAAAGGATAAAGGAAAGATATACCCATTTTAATGCAGAGAACCAAATAAAAGCAAGGAGAGATAAGAAAGCCTTCCTCAGAGATCAATGCAAAGAATTAGAGGAAAACAATAGAATGGGAAAGACTAGAGATCTCTTCAAGAAAATTAGAGGCACCAAGGGAATATTTCATGCAAAGACGGGCTCAATAAAGGCCAGAAATAGGATGGACCTAACAGAAGCAGAAGATATTAAGAAGAGGTAGCAAGAATACACAGAAGAACTGTACAAAAAAGATCTTCAGGACCTAGATAATCATGATGGTGTGATCACTCACACTCACCTAGAGCCAGACATCCTGGAATGTGAAGTCAAGTGCTCCTTAGGAAGCATCACTATAAACAAAGTTACTGGAGGTAATGGAATGCCAGTTGAGCTATTTCAAATCCTGGAAGATGACGGTGTGAAAGTGCTGCACTCAATATGCCAGCAAATTTGGAAAACTCAGCAGTTTCCACAGGACTGGAAAAGGTCAGTTTTCATTTCAATTCCCAAAAAAAGGCAATGTCCAAGTATCCTCAAACTACTGCATGATTGCACTTATTTCACAAGATAGTAAAGTAATGCTCAAAATTTTCAAATCCAGGCTTCAGCAATATGTGAACCATGAACTTCCAGATGTTCAAGCTGGTTTTAGAAAAGGCAGAGGAACCAGAGATCAAATTGCCAACATCTGCTGAATCATAGAAAAAGCAAGAGAGTTCCAGAAAAACATCTATTTCTGCTTTATTGACTATGCCAAAGCCTTTAACTGTGTGGATCACAATAAGCTGTAGAAAATTCTGAAAGAGATGGGAATACCAGACCACCTGACCTGCCTCTTGAGAAACCTGTATGCAGGTCAGGAAGCAACAGTTAGAACTGGACATGGAACAACAGACTGGTTCCAAATAGGAAAGGAGTACGTCAAGGCTGTATATTGTCACCCTGCTTATTTAACTTCTATGCAGAGCACATCATGAGAAATGCTGGGCTGGAAGAAACACAAGCTGAAATCAAGATTGCAGGGAGAAATATCAGTAACCTCAGATATGCATATGGCATCACCCTTATGGCAGAAATTGAAGAAGAACTAAAGAGCCTCTTGATTAAAGTGAAAGAGGAAAGTGAGAAAGTTGGCTTAAAGCTCAACATTCAGAAAATGAGGATCATGGCATCCGATTCCATCACTTCATGGCAAATAGATTGGGAAACAGGGACTGACTTCATTTTTCTGGGCTCCAAAATCCCTGAGGATGGTGTCTGCAGCCATTAAATTAAAGGATGCTTACTCCTTGGAAGAAAAGTTATGACCAACCTAGACAACATATTAAAAAACAGATATTACTTTGCCAACAAAGGTCCATCTAATCAAGGCGATGGTTTTTCCACAGTCATGTATGAATGTGAGAGTTAGACTATAAAGAAAGCTGAGTGCTGAAGAATTGATGCTTTTGAACTGTAGTGTTGGAAAAGAATCCCTTGGACTGCAAGGAGATCCATCCAGTCCATCCTACAGGAGATAAGTGCTGTGTGTTCATTGGAGAGACTGATGTTGAAGCTGAAGCTCCAATATTTTAGCCACCTGATACAGAGAGCTGACTCCTTTGATAAGACCCTGATGCTGGGAAAGATTGAGGGCAGGAGAAGGGGATGACAGAGGATGAGATGGTTTGGTGGCATCACCGACACAATGGACATGGGTTTGCTTGGACTCTGGGAGTTGGTGATGGGCAGGGAGGCCTGGCGTGCCACGGTTAATGAGGTCTCAGAGCCAGACACGATTGAGCGACTGAACTGAACTTAATTGAACTGATACATATCCTGCCACAGCCCGACCCTCTGTTTACTGGTCACAAGTCAAATCAACTTTTGTGCCAATGAGTGTCACCAGCAGCTTCTGACTCTGTGCACCACAGGTGTGGCCAAAAGGTATCCATAGATAGGAAGATAAATGGTGGGGCAGAGGAAAAAACTTGAGGTACATTGAACCCTGTGGCTCAGACGGTAAAGCATCTGTCTACAATGCGGGAGATCCGGGTTTGATCCCTGGGTTGGGAAAATCCCTTGAAGAAGGAAATGGCAATCCACTCCAGTACTCTTGCCTGGAAAATCCCATGGACAGAGGAGCCGGGTAGGCTACAGTCCATGGGGTCGCAAAAGTTGGACATGATTGAGCGACTTCATAATGACATTGAACCCTAAAATACAAAAGCTTATGTTAGTGAATAGACTGCCTCACATATAACCTCGAGGAGAGTCAGACTTTGCAAACCTTTTTGCAAACGTAGTCTTATGGATACCCATTAATTTTTCTTTAACCATTCATTGTTTCTGTCCCTTAATCTCATAATAAAGCTACTCTTTCCAAATGAGAATTTATTTATTCATTAAGTGGAGGCTTGACATTCTGTCATAAACATCATGCCTTGACAAATTTGTGAATAAATAGGTCAAGATCTGGCCAATCAGGTCACTTTATATTCCTGGTTGAACTAATTTACCTAGAGATGTCTCATGAATCAAACCAAGTCATGAATGTCTTCTATTATAACCTTAGTGTTTTTCTTCTCAGTAAGATGATGTCTTTATACTGAGGTTGAGAAACAGAATATAAAGTTGGATTTGGCTGGGACCATTTCTCCAGTGACAGGAAGAACATGTTGCATTTACAAAAAAGTAGTGTTGAAATCATCTGGGCTCCTCAGCACTACAGGTAATGTCTGTTCTAAAGAATGTCAGTGATTTTTGTGAAGCATGACTAATATCATTGATTTTTTAGCCAAGTGTAAAAGTATATTCTCTGAGCTCAGTTTAGTTCATGTTCACTATATTATTAAGCATATTATTTAACCAAACCTCAAACCACACTAAGAAGTGTTTCAATCAGTCTCTTCAAAGGAGCTATAGTAGATTCCAGTGCAGGTTTCTGACAATCCCACATCTACATAAACATTTGAAACTTAATATCTGGACTAAACATTAATTCACATCACAGCTTTTATGTGACAGTGAATAATACATTGCTCTAATCCTCCGCTTCTTCATTGTATGTTGTGGATAATAATATCTTAACTATAATAGGAAATATTAAGTAAAATGACTTATGTAAAGTCCTTAGCATCTTCTCTAAGCTATAGGAAACACTCAATAAACATTACATTTCATAATCTCCTATTTTTTCTCATTATTCCTTGTCTAAGCCTTCACAATTATCATCAGCAATAATGTTACATCAAAAAGCATAATACAAAGAACAACATGTCTACCACATACATGCAATTAAGCATTAATGTCCTTATTCCCCTTTGTAACACTCTATTTTCTATGACACACTTGCTGCTTTCAGTTTGGGAGGCATGTATATGGGAACACAGTGAAGAAAGAAGAGACAGTGGGAATGATGTCATTCATTCATCACAGCTCTAGAGAAAACACTCTCATGGGCAGTGATGCACATAACAGTGAACACAACCAGCTCAGCTGACTGCATACTCTAATCTAAAAAGTTGAGGGCTTTCTAAACTGTTGAATTTAAAAGTGCTAGTTTATTTAAAGAAGTACTCTGTGTGTGTGTGTGTGTGTGTGTGTGTGTGTGTGTGTGTTGGATGGGAAAGTAATCCAGGCATGCCTCTTCCTGTTTCTAATGTATTTGGAAGTCAAGTATTATGAGAATGAACACTGATTATGAACAGTTGAAGGGAAAATAATATTCTGAGCCATTGAAACAGCAGCACAAATCCCAAGGTAAAGCATGAAGAAATTTAGAACCTGAGGACAGGAAAATGTGAAGTATGTTGACATCTTCATCTTCTATTGTCTCTTTTACTACTTTACTGTTTTAATTATTTCACCTTTTCATTTTCTTTCCTTTGTAGTGTCTCATGATCTTCTTTTCCTTTTAGCATGTATCTTCTCAACATTTTTTATTCTTTTTCTTCTAATTCACTATTGTTTCTGCCCTCTGATTGAAAAATTTGAAGAAAGACAGAAAATTGAGTAAATTGCACAATCTAAAAGAAAAATGCAGCCATGAAATTAAAAGATACTTACTCCTTGGAAGGAAAGTTATGACCAACCTAGACAGCATATTAAAAAGCAGACTTTGCCAAAAAATGTCTGTCTAATCAAGACTATGATTTTTCCAGTGGTCATGTATGGATGTGAGTGTTGGACTGTGAAGAAAGCTGAACACCAAAAAATTGATGTTTTGAACTGCAGTGCTCCATAAGACTCTTGCTAGTCCCTTGGACTGCAGGCAGATCCAGCCAGTCCATCCTAAAGGAAATCAGCCCTGGGTGTTCATTGGAAGGACTGATGCTGAGGCTGAAACTCCAATACTTTAGCCACCTCATGTGAAGAGTTGACTCATTGGAAAAGATCCTGGTACTAGGAGTGATTGGAAGTAAGAGGAGAAGGGGATGACAGAGCATGAGATGGCTGGATGGCATCACCAACTTGATGCACATGAGACTGGGTGAACTCCGGGAGCTGATAATGGACAAGGAGGCCTGGCATGCTGCAATTCATGGGGTCGCAAAGAGTCGGACATGACTGAGCGACTGAACTGAACTGAAAAGAAAAATACATATTATAAGCAGAGACCTCAGGGTTTATTTTATTTTATTTCAGTATTAACATGTTACTTATTTGTAATTATTTATCTAGAAACATCATGCATTTATTTCTCTGGAAATAGTGACAAACTTTATCTTCTTGGACTACAAAACCACTGCAGATGCTGACTGCAGCCTTAAAGTTAATAGATGCATGCTCCTTGGAAGACAGTTATGACAAACCTAGACAGTGTATTCAAAAGCAGAGACATCATTTTGCCAACAAAGGTCTGTATATTCAAAGTTATGGTTTTTCTAGTAATCATGTACAGATGTGGAAGTTGGGCCATAAAGAAGGCTGAATGCTAAAGAAGTGATGCTTTCAAACTGTAATTCTGGAGAAACTCTTGAGATTCCCTTGGATTTCAAAGAGATCGAACCAGTCAATCTCGAAGAAAGTGAAAGTTGCTCACTTGTTTCCTACTTTTTGTGACCCTATGGACTATACAGTCCATGGAATTCTCCAGGCCAAAATACGGGAGTGGGTAGATACTTTCTTCTCCAGGGGATCGTTCCAACCCAGGGATCACATCCCACATTGCAGGCAAATTCTTTAGCTGCTGAGCCAACTAGGTGCTTCTAGAGAAGCACCTCCTAGAGTAAATCAACCCTAAATACTCATTGGAAGGACTGATTCTGAAGCTGAATCTCCAATACTTTGGCCATCTGACGTGAAGAGCTGACTTACTGGAAAAGACCCTGCTGGAAAAGGTTGAAGGCAGCAGGAGAAGCTAGTGATTGAGGATGAGTTGGTTGTATGGCATCACTGACTCATTGGACATGAGTTTGAGCTGGCTCCAGGAGATAGTGAAGGACAGAGAAGGCTGATGTGCTGCAGTCCATGGAGTCTCAAAGATTTAGACAAGGCTGAGTGACTGAACTGAACTGAGTGACTGAACAACAGCAACAAATTTATCTATAGGTTGGGTAAGATAGATCAGTAGTTAACAATAAGTTGTACTTGTGCTTAACAGCAAAAAATTTATCTATAGGTTGGATAAGATAGATAAATAGTTAACAATAAGTTGTGCTTAATGTCACTCACTTTCAATCTATTTGTAAGAAAACAAAAGAGGTAAGTATTTCATTTTGTTATTACTTGGAGAGAATCATGACACATTTATATGTGTTTGTTGGCTTCCCTGATATCTCCATTGGTAAAGAATCCACCTGCAATGCAAGAGACTCCAGGTCAATTCTTGGGTCAGGAAGATCCACTGGAAAAGGGATAGGCTACCCATTCCAGTATTCTTGATCTTCCTTTGTGACTCACTGGTAAAGAAGTGATCTACAATCCAGGAGACCTCGGTTTGACCAGTGGTTTGGGAAGATACCCTGGAGAAGGGAAAGGCTACTCACTCCAGTATTGTGGCCTGGAGAATTCCATGGAATGTATAGTCCATGGGGTCACAAGATTCAGACATGACTGAGCAACATTCACTTTCATATGTGTTTGTATGCAGAGACATATAAATTTAATTTAAAAAATTGAATCATGTGCTTATGTGATTATGGGGGCTAGGAAGTGTGAAATTTGGAGGAGAGGCAGGTAAACTAGAGACCCAGGGAAAGAGCTGATATTGTAGTACAAATATTTTCTGGAGCCAGAAATTTTTTTTCCCCCCTAGGAGAATCTGTCTTTTTTCTCTAAAGACATTTAACTGATTGGATAAAGCCCATCTTCATCATGGAGGGTATTCTGCTTTACTCAGGCTACTGACTTAAATGCTAATTACACTTAACAAAATACTTCCACGGCAACATTCTGTTTGGTAAAATATTTCAGCACCATATCCTAGACAAATTGACACTTAAAATTAACCTTTACAAATCTACTCCTTGTAATACTTCCACAGCAACATTCTGTTTGGTAAAATATTTCAGCACCATATCCTAGACAAATTGACACTTAAAATTAACCTTTACAAATCTACTCCTTGTAATTTGTCACCTATATGTGTCCTATTAAACCATACTACAAATAAAAATAATAGTAATCATTCTGCCTAACATGATAAAATTACCGTGTCTTCACCTGAAAATAAACTAACCCTTTTCCTAGAGAGGAATGTCAAGTCCTTGGAAGACATTTACTCTTCCACTTGGTATCTTGTAAGTGAGTTGCTACCAGGTACAGTTAAAAATATTCAATGTTTAAAAGTGGTTTCACTTTATATGATAAGAGGATAAGAAAAAGATTTAAAAAAGTATTGAAACACACATATTCATAACAAAATTAAAAATAAATACTATTAATACATTACAAATGTGGTTATAACTGATATTTATAATAACCTTCTCCCTTTTCCACTGACCCATTCCATATTTCCTTTGCACTCTGCAAATATCTCTGCTGATCATAGTGCTTTTCCTTTTGGGATGATCCAAATCTTCATTTCTGAAGTGTCAGGACATCTAGTAGTCCTTCCTAAATGAATTGTCATAGTTTTCCATTGACTTTCTTCACAAGACATGGTAGTACTAAGAGATGCCCCCAAGAAATGATATGAATTATAAATATAATTTTCATTATCTTCCTTGTAAATAAGTGGCCTAACGTTTTCTTAGTAATCAGAATCAAATTGCCAATATCTGCTGGATCATGGAAAAAGCAAAAGAGTTCCAGAAATACATCTATTTCTGCTTTATTGACTATGCCAAAGCCATTGACTGTGTGGACCAGAAAAAACTATGGAAGATTCTGAAAGAGATGGGAGTACCAGACCACCTGATCTGCCTCTTGAGAAACTTATATGCAGGTCAGGATGCAACAGTTAAAACTGGACATGGAACAATAGACTGGTTCCAAATAGGAAAAGGAGCACATCAAGGCTGTATATTGTCACCCTGCTTATATAACTTCTATGCAGGGTACATCATGAGAAATGCTGGGCTGGAAGAAACACAAGCTAAAATCAAGATTGCTGGGAGAAATATCAATAACCTTAGATATGCAGATGCACCACCCTTATGGCAGAAAGTGAAGAGGAACTAAAAAGCCTCTTGATGAAAGTGAAAGAGGGGAGTGAAAAAGTTGACTTAAAGTTCTACATTCAGAAAACTAAGATCATGGCATCTGGTCCCATCACTTCATGGAAAATACATGGGGAAACAGTGGAAATAGTGGCTGACTTTATTTTTGGGGGGCTCCAAAAGCACTGCAGATGGTGATTTCAGCCATTAAATTAAAGACACTTACTCTTTGGAAGGAAAGTTATGACCAACCCAGGTAACATATTGAAAAGCAGAGACATTACTTTGTCAACAAAGTCCCATCTAGTCAAGGTTATGGTTTTTCCAGTGGTCATATATGGATGTGAGAGTTGGACTATGAAGAAAGCTGAGCACTGAAGAATTGATGCTTTCGAACTGTGGTGTTGGAGAAGACTCTTGAGAGTCCCTTGGACTGCAAGGAGATCAAACCAGTTCATCCTAAAGGAGACCAGTCCTTGGTGTCTTTGGAAGGACTGATGTTTAAACTGAAACCCGAATACTTTGGCCACCTCATGGAAAGAGTTGACTCATTGGAAAAGACCCTGAGGCTGGGAGGGATTGGGGGCAGACGAGAAGGTGACGAAAGAAGATAAGATGGCTGGATGGTATCACAGCCTTGATGGACATGGGTTTGAGTCAACTCCAGGAGTTGATGATGGACAGGGAGTCATGATGTGCTGCAATTCTTGGGGTTGCAAATAGTCAGACATGACTGAGCGACTGAACTAACAAGTAACTAATCAAGATCAATCATCCTAGCCACAAGAGTAATTTCTTTTATTGTTTGTTCAGGGGAATATATTACTCAGAGTGGCAGCATAGCAGTCCTATCTTTTAATTCAATGGAGTCATTGATGTGTGTCTTGGTGGAAACATTTCTTAGGTTGGAATTAGGAGAAATAATTTCAAAGGGACCACTTTTTTTCTCCCTACTAGATAACTAACAGTGATTGTGAGTGGTGGGTGGTGTTGCTCCCGTATACACCCTTTGATTCCTGGAACTGTGAATCCTGCCAATGAAAGAAAGCACCACATATTGCATGCTAATACAAAGCTTATGCATCTTTCTGCAGAGCCTAGACCCATAAGTATTTGATTAGCAGCATCTAATAGTATTACCAGATGATCAAATAGACATCACCAGAAAATCAATACCGAAATCAAATAGATTATATTATTTACAGCCATAGATGGAGAAACTCTACACAGTCAGCAAAAACAAACTGGGAGCTGACTGTGGCTCAGATGATGAACTCCTTATTGCCAAATTCAGACTTAAATTGAAGAAAGTAGGAAATCTACTAGACCATTCAGGTATGACCTAAATAAAATTCCTTGCAATTATACAGTGGAAGTGACAAATGAATTCAAGGGATTAGATCTAATAGAATGCCTGAAGAATTATGAACAGGGGTTAATGACATTGTACAGGAGGTGATCAAGACTATCCTCAAGAAAAAGAGTGCAGAAAAGGTGAAATGGCTTCTGAGGAGGCCTTACAAACAACTGAGAAAAGAAGAGAAGTAAAAGGCAAAGGAGAAAAGGCAAGATATACCCATTTGAATGCAGAGTTCCAAAGAATAGCAAGGAGAGATAATAAAGCCTTTTCAATGATCAATGCAAAGAAATAGAGGAAAACAACAAAATGGGAAAAACTAAAGATCTCTTCAAGAAAAATAGAGATATCAAAGGAACATTTAATGCAAAGATGGGCACAGTAATGGACAAAAATTGTATAGACTTAAAAAAAGAAGAAGAGGCAAGATTATGCAGAAGAATTATTAAAAAACAAACAAACAAAAAAACAACAATAACAAAAAAAAAACACTTCTTGACCAGATAACCGCAATGATTTGATCACTCACCTAGAGCCAGACATCCTGGAATACAAAATCAAGTGGGCCTTAGGAAGCATCATTATGAACAAAGCTAGTGGAGGTGATGGAATTCCAATTGAACCATTTCAAATCCTAAAAGATGATGCTGTGAAAGTGCTGCACTTAATATGTCAGCAAATTTGGAAAACTCAGCAGTGGCCATAAGAATGGAAAAGGACAGTTTTCATTCCAATCTCCCAAAAAATTGAATGCCAAAGAATGTTCAAACTATGGCACAATTGCACTCATCTCACACGCTAACAAAGTAATGCTCAAAATTCTCCAAGCCAGGTTTCAAAAGTACATGAACCATGAACTTGCAGATGTTAAACTTGGATTTAGAAAAAGCAGAGGAATCAGAGAAAAAATTGCCAACATCCATTGGATCATAGAAAAAGTAAGAGAATTCCAGAAAAAATATGTACTTCCATTTTACTAATTATACCAAAACTGACTGTGTAGATCACAACAAGCTGTGGCAAATTCTTTGAGAGATGAGAATACCAGAACACCTTACCTGCCTACTGAGAAATCTGTATGAGGTCAAGGAGAAACAGAAACAACAAGGAGAAACATTGAACAACAGACTGGTTCCAAATTGGGAAAGGGGTATGTCAAAGCTCTATCTTTCACCCTGCTTATTTGACTTCTGTGCAGATTGCATGTATGCATGCTTAGTCACTTCAGTCGTGTTCAATTTTTTGTGACACTATGGACAGCAACAAACCAGGTTCCTATGTCGACAGGATTCTCTAGGCAAGAATATTGGAGTGGGTTGCCATTTCTATCTCCATCTACATCTATGAAAATTACATTATGCAAAATGCTGGGCTGGATGAAGCACAAACCAGAATCAAGAATGCCAGGAGAAATATCAATAACCTCAGATATGCAGATGACATCATCCTTACAGCAGAAAGTGAAGAAGAACTATAAAGCCTCTTAGTGAAAGTGAAGAGGAGAGTGTAAAAGCTGGCTTAAACCTCAACATTCAAACAATGAAGATCATGACTGAACAACTGAACTGAACTGAACTGATGTAACAGTTATAATTTGCATATCTTATCTGTTATACAGCATCATGAACTATCAGTGTATTCTTTTCTACTAGAAGTAGTCATTCAATTCAGTTCAGTTCAGTCATTCAGTCATGTCCGACTCTTTGCGACCCCATAAATTGCATAACCCCAGGCCTCCGTATCCATCACCAACTCCCAAAGTTTACTCAAATTCATGTCAATCGAGTCGGTGATGCCCATCCAGCCATCTCATCCTCTGTTGTCCCCTTCTCCTTCTGCCCCAAATCCCTCCCATCATCAGGGTCTTTTCCAGTGAGTCAACCCTTCCCATGAGGTGGCCAAAGTATTTGAGTTTCAATTTAGCATCAGTCTTTCCAATGAACACCCAGGACTGATCTCCTTTAGAATGGGCTGGTTGGATCTCCTTGCAGTCCAAGGACTCTCAAGAGTTTTCTTCAACACCATAGTTCAAAAGCATCAATTCTTTGGTGCTCAGCTTTCTTCACAGTCCAACTCTCACATCCATACATGACCATTGGAAAAACCTTAGCTTGACTAGATGGATCTTTGATGGCAAAGTAATGTCTCCGCTTTTCAATATGCTATCTAGGTTGGTCATAGCTTTCCTTCCAGGAGTAAGTTTCTTTTAATTTCATGGCTTCAATCACAATCTGCAGTGATTTTGGAGGCAAGAAAAATAAAGTCTGACACTGTGTCCACTGTTTCCCCATCTATTAGCCATGAAGTGATGGGACCAGATGCCATGATCTTTGTTTTCTGAATGTTGAGCTTTAAGCCAACTTTTCACTCTCCTCTTTCACTTTCATCAAAAGGCTCTTTATTTCCTCTTCACTTTCTGCCATAGGGTGGTGTCATGTGCATATCTGAGGTTATTGATATTTCTCCCGGCAATCTTGATTCTAGTTTGTGTTTCTTCCAGCCAAGTGTTTCTCATGATGTACTCTGCATATAAGTTAAATAAGCAGGGTGACAATATACAGCCTTGACGTACTCCTTTTCCTATTTGGAACCAGTCTATTGTTCCATGTCCAGTTCTAGCTGTTGCTTCCTGACCTGCAAATAGGTTTCTCAAGAGGCAGGTCAAGTGGACTGGCATTCCCATCTCTTATAGAATCTTCCAAAGTTTATTGTAGTCCACACAGTCAAAGGCTTTGGTATAGTCAATAAAGCAGAAATAGATGTATTTCTGGAACTCTTGCTTTTTTTATGATCCAGCAAATGTAGGCTATTTGATCTCTGGTTCCTCTGCTTTTCTAAAACTAGCTTGAACATCTGGAAGTTCATGGTTTACGTATTGTTGAAGCCTAGCTTGGATAATTTTGAGCATTACTTTACTAGCATATGAAATGAGTGCAATTGTGCAGTACTTTGAGCTTTCTTTGGTAGTGCCTTTTTTTGGGATTGAAATGAAAGTTGACCTTTTCCAGTCCTGTGGCCACTGTTGAGTTTTCCAAATTTGCTGGCATATTGAGTGTAGCATTTTCACAGCATCATCTTTCAGGATTTGAAAGAGCTCAACTGAAATTTCATCACTTCCACTAGCTTTGTTCATAGTGATGCTTTCTAAGGCCCACTTGACTTCACATTCCAGGATGTCTCGCTCTAGGTGAGTGATCACACCATCATGATTATCGGGTCGTGAAGATCTTTTTTGAACAGTTCTTCTGTGTATTCTTGCCACCTCTTCTTAATATCTTCTGCTTCCGTTAAATCCATATCATTTCTGTCCTTTATTGTGCCCTTCTTTGCATGAAACATTACCTTGGTATTTCTAATTTTCTTGAAGAGATCCCTAGTCTTTCCCATTCTGTTGTTTTCCTCTATTTCTTTGCATTGATCACTGAAGAAGGCATTCTTATCTCTCCTCGCAATTCTTTGGAACTCTGCATTCAAATGCTTATATCTTTCCTTTTTTCCTTTTCTTTTTGCTTCTCTTCTTTTCATAGCTATTTGTAAGGCCTCCCCAGACAGCCATTTTGCTTCTGGCATTTCTTTCTCATGAGGATGGTCTTAATCCCTTTCTTCTGTACAATGTCACAAACCTCCATCCATAGTTCATCAAGCACTCTCTCTATCAGATCTAGTCCCTTAAATCTATTTCTCACTTTCACAGTATAATCATAAGGGATTTGATTTAGGTCATACCTGAATGGTCTAGTGGTTTTCCCTACTTTCTTCAATTTAAGTCTGAATTTGGTAATAAGGAATTCATTATCTAAGCCAAAGTCAGCTCCCAGTCTTGTTTTTGCTAACTGTATAGGGCTTCTCCATCTTTGGCTGCAAAGAATATAATCAATCTGATTTCGGTGTTGACCATCTGGTGATGTCCATTTGTAGAGTCTTTTCTTGTGTTGTTGGAAGATGGTGATTGCTATGACCAGTGCTTTCTCTTGACAAATCTCTATTAGCCTTTGCTCTGCTTCATTCCGTACTCCAATGCCAGATTTGCCTGTTACTCCAGGTGTTTCTTGACTTCCTACTTTTGCATTCCAGTCCCCTATAATGAAAAGGACATCTTTTTTGGGTGTTAGTTTTATAAGATCTTGTAGGTCTTCATAGAACTATTCAGCTTCAGCTTCTTCAGTGTTACTGGTTGGGGCATAGGCTTGGATTACCATGATATTGAATGATTTGCCTTGGAAACGAACAGAGATCTTCTGTCGTTTTTGAGATTGCATCCAAGTACTGTATTTCGAACTCCTTTGTTGACCATGATGGCTACTCCACTTGTTCTAAGGGATTCCTGCCCACAGTAGTAGATATAATGGTCATCTGAGTTAAATTGATCCATTGCAGTCCATTTTAGTTCACTGATTCCTAGAATGTTGTTGTTCACTCTCGCCATCTACTGTTTGACCACTTCCAATTTGCCTTGACTCATGGCCCTAACATTCCAAGCTCCTATGCAATATTGCTCTTTACAGCATCGGACATTTCTTCTATCAGCAGTCACATCCACAATGGGGTATTGTTTTTGCTTCAGCCCCACCCCTTCATTCTTTCTGGTGTTATTTCTCCACTGATCTCCAATAGCATTTTGGGCACTTACCGACCTAGGGAGTTCCTCTTTCAGTATCCTATCATTTTTGCCTTTTCGTACTGTTCATGGAATTCTCAAGGTAAGAATACTGAAGTGGTTTACCATTCCCTTCTCCAGTGGACCACATTCTGTCAGACCTATCCACCATGACCCTCCTGTCTTGGGTGGCCCCATGCTGCATGGTTTAGTTTCATTGAGTTAGAGAAGGCTGTGGTCCATGTGATCAGATTGGCTAGCTTTCTTTGTTTATGGTTTCAGTGTGCCTGCCCTCTGATGCCCCCTTGCACACCTACCATCTTACTTGGATTTCTCTTACCTTGGACATGGGGTATCTCTTCATGGCTGCTCCAGTAAAGCACAGCCGCTGTTCCTTACCTTGAAAGATGTGTATCTCCTCAGGGCTGCCGCTCCTGATCTTGCACGTGGGGTAGCTCCTCTTGGCTGCTCCTGAGACATCACAGCCTGGCACTCTCAGTCACTGCCTCTGACTTTCACTGAGCGATAGCTCTTTTCAGCTATGTTCCTGTGCAGTTTGTTCCATCTGGCATGCTTAGTATCTTTAAATCTAACCAGAGAATCACTTTCAGAATCCCTAGAACTGTGATTCTGTTTTTCTAAAAAAAAAAAAACACACTATTTTTTTAAATACTATTGGTACCAAAATGTCTATTTAAAATTCTCCAGAGGAACATATCCAATAGTACAAAAATGTACAGAAAGAAATAAAAAAGAAAGAGAGATAAACAAAGGAAGAAAGGAAGAGAGAAAAAAGAAAGCTTATCTTTAAAAAATATAGATGTTATGGGTGTAAACACCACATGAATCAGAAAGTCACATATAGGTTTGTGTTCACCTAAAGATTAAAAATGGCCTATTGTGGACCAGAAGCTTTACTGATAATATAACGAGTCAACTAATAAATGTTTTGTATGTTACATGTGCTGTATACAGTATTCTTATAATAAAGTAAAATAGAAAGAAGAAAATGTTAATAAAATCATAAGAAAGAGAAAATACACTTATCGTGCCATTTTATCGATACTGTAAATTTATATTTTCTGTTTATATGATGTAGCTATTACACATGGTACTAACACTAAACACAAAAATTGAACAGATGTGAAAAATAAATTATGTTTATAGTATATTGATTCATACATTAATAACAAAATTAAATTATGATCATTTTATGGCATTCTGTGATAATCAATACTATTTTTTTATGGTATCCTAGGCTATAGAGCAATGAATAGAATGTTATAAAAATATTTAAGGCATACATTATTATGGTCATACTTATAGGATTAAAAATTTTATTACAACTTTCCAACTATATTAGACTGCTACTCAGTTTTTCCAATTGCAAAGGAAAAAAGCATATCATACAGTAAAGTAATTATTTGAAAAGAAACTTAGAAAACACAAAACTAGCACATTACTAGTTTTATATTAAATGTCACTCAATTTATGCTTATGTAATAATAGGCTATCCATCCTGTTACAAGTCTTGTGCATGGTGTTCTTCATGATGAATACTTAGGCCATGATGGTAACAGAAAAATGTCTAGACAGCTCTTTCCATGCAGTTATTAGGTTTTAATACAGAGAGTCTCACACACCTACAACCCATAAGTTTATCAAATGTACAATGTGATAGCTTTTGTTATTCATTAAGTGGAAGTAGATCAGCATCAAGTTCTTCTTCCTTTATGTCTCCACACTGAGAAGCCTGAAGAAGAGGAGGAAGAGGAGGAAAAGAGGTTGGTCCTATCATTTCAGGGTTGACAGAGGTGGAGGAGGTAGAAGGGGAGGCGGGCACACTCAGTGTAACTTTGTGTGTATGGAATACACCATCATTTCTGCTGACAGTTTTTGCTTTTTAATTTCTCTAAAGGCATTTCTATTATATTGTACTAATCTTTCTTTCACTATTTGCTTCGGTTCCAGTGCCCATATCATAGAAGAGTCCATGTGTGTAAGGGTCAAAAGCAGTCTTGAAGAACCAGAATGTTTCTGCCAGATTGCTGATGTCAGTTTGCTTTCTGGCACTGCTTTTCCTATGTCTGCCTCTTCACTGTCTGCCAGTCGTTTGGAGGCACTTATCTCTGTCAAGTCATCTTATGTTAATTCCTCTGGTGTGGTATTTATTAGTTCTTGGATTCTTCAAGGTTCATGTCCTGGAATTCATAATTCTCTATTCATTTGGAGGCAGATCTTATACAAAGGTCAATTGTGTGTGTGTGTATGTATATATGTATGTGTGTGTGTGTGTGTGTGTGTGTGTGTATATATATATATATGGAGAGAGAGAGAGAGAGAGAGAGAGATTTTAAGGAATTTTCCCACACTATGACCTAAAAATTAATGTTCCAGTGATTTAATATATTGGAAAATACATTTAACTTTATTGGTCATCTCCACAGTCTTTCATTTCACTTGATTGGCTCTGTAGCAAATCATGTACAACATCTGGACAGCTTTCTCTGGCAGGATTTTATTTGGGGTCAGAGCATGAAGACTTTTATAGTTTTTCTATAATGATGACATCTTCAATAGTGTAACTCTCCCATGATTTCATAATGCTCTCTCAGGATTCTTGTCCATTGCATTGACAGTCCCTTCTACAGAGTATCATGTACAATGAGTCTTAAAGGTCTCTATGACCCCCTCATGCAGAGGCTAACTAGACATTGTGTATGGAGAAAAGTAAACCACTTCAGGGCTTCCCTCATAGCTCAGTTGGTAAATCATCTGCCTACAAGGCAAGAGAGCCAGGTTTGATCCTTGTGTTGGGAAGATCCCCTGGAGAAGGAAATGGCAACACACTCCAGTATTCTTACCTGGAGAATCCCATGGACAGAGGAGCCTGGGGGGGCTACAGTCCATGGGATTGCAAGAGTCAAACATGTCTTAGCAACTAACCCACCACCACCACACCACTTCAATGGCTTCAGTATGAAACTCATGGAGTTCTGAGTGGCCAGGGGCATTGTTGCTGATTTTTCTTCGTGAAATCGTGACAGACTCTTTGAGACCCTATGGAATGTAGCCCTCCATACTCAAGGAGAACCTTTTTTTTCTGGATTAAGATATTGATCCTAATCAATGCTAAAGTAACTTTATAAGGCAGTCTCTTACTAGCAAGATACTTTCCAACTTCAAGAACCAAGAATCAATTAAACTAATCCAGGTAAAAATTCTCCTTGTCCAAGCTCTTTTACAACCAAAAGACACCAGACAGCTGCTGTTTATCTTTTCCCCTCAGGTCTCAGGGATTAGAGCAACTTTATAGAGAAGCAAACTCTCCTGCATTTGCACAAAACAATAGAATTATCCCTTCCTTTTTTAAAATCCTGCTAACCTCTCTTGTTTACTAATAAATGTTAGGGCTTCCCCACTGGTGGCTCAGTAATTTAAAAACAACAATAAACAACAAATCAACTTGCCAATGTACATGATGTGAGTTTGATCCATAGGTGGGAAAGATCCCCTTGAGAAGAAAATGACAACTCACTCCAATATTCTTGACTAGATAATCCAATGGACAGAAAAGCCTGGTGGTCTGCAGTCCAAGGTGTTGCAAAAGTTGGACATGACTTAATGACTAAACAACAACAGCAACATGACACTTTTTCCCAGAATAGGGCACTTTCATCTGTATTATAAAACTTATCCAGACAGATATACTTGCTCCTCAATAATTTCTCATGTCTTGGAAGTCATCTGCTTTCCATTGGTTAACAAAAGCTACTTCTCCTATTCTTTGAACATTTTTTTTTTAATTTGATCAAACCTGTTCCTAAAATTACCAAACCATCCTTTACTGGTGTTAAATTCCCTAGGATTACATCTTTCACCTCTCTTTGGCTTTAAGCTGTTATATAATGAACTAACTTTTTCTTGAATAATATTAGACTCTAGGAATGTTTTTCTTATAGCAATTCCTTACCCACATAAAAACTGCATTTTCAGTATGAGGTTTTTTTTTTTTTTTTTTTAATGTATTTCCCAAAAAGGGCAAATTTTCTTAGCTGCTGTGAGGGCGTCATGGATTGACTTTTCTTTTTTCACATGAGTTCTCATGCTAGATTCATTTATCTTGAAAGGTGGGTAACTACAGCTGCACCTCAACCTCTGATAGAGATCAAGCAATTCAACTTTTCCTTATAATCATGACTTTCTTTCTTGAGAGTATTTCCAGAGTCACAATGGCACTTCATGTGGGTTCCATGGTGTTATTCAAGGTTTGCAGTATTACATTAAATATGATGAAAAATATGGGAGAATGGTGGGAGATCACTTTGTTACTGTGATACACAATTTACTGCAGAGATAGACTGCTTAAAGAAAGATAATTATCATTACAGGGAATTTTAGTGTTTATTTGCAATATTTGAGCTCACCACGATAGCAACAGGAGATGGCTATGCAATTATTATAGTAGTTCAATATGTACTATAGCTAATTCTATGCACTTATGATTTAGTACTACATATTTACACTTGTTTATATTTCTCTCAACTGTGAATGGCACCATGCACAGTCTATATTTGTGTGTGAGTTTGATAAATTTACCTTTTTGTTATGGACTTATGTACATTTTATGGCCTTACAATAATAAAATAGACTAGTATGTGCATATATATTATACAAGATTGATACACCTAAATTTTTCTTAAAAAAATTAAACATTTAGTGGCTTCACATTTCATCAGTTTTTCAAATGGTGAAAATATCTAAAAGCTTTTTAATACATTCGTTGAAAACAATCTACTTATAATGGGCCAGTGCAGTTTAAACCTTTGTTTGACAAGGGTCAATTGTGTATGGGTACACACACACACACACACACACACACATACCAAGAGATTTTAAGGAATTGGTTCCCACTATGACCTAAAAATGGATGACCTAATTATTATTATTATTATTTGTATTGGAAAACACATCAATTAAAAAACTGCATTGCACTTGATAAAATGCTCCTTGAAAAGTATTAGTAACTCCTACTAAAAGACCTAAATTATCTATTAACACTTGGTTCTATGATTTACAATTAAAGTAAAATCACCTCAGTTCACTTCAGTCCATAAGTTGTGTCCAAATCTTCGTGACCACATTGACTGAATCATGCCCGGCTTACCTGTCCATCATCACCTCCCAGAACTTATTCAAACTCATGTCCATTAAATTGGTGATGCCATCAACCATCTCATTCTCTGTCCTCCTGTTCTCCTTCCACCTTCAATCTTTCCCAGCATCAGGGTCTTTTCAAATGAATCAGTTCTTCACATAAGGTGGCCAAAGTTTTGGAGTTTCAGCTTCAACATCAGTCCTGCCAATGAACACCCAGGACTGATCTCCTTTAGGATGGACTGGTTGGATATCCTTGCAGTCCAAGGGACTCTCAAGAGTCTTCTCCAACAAAACAGTTCAAAAACATCAATTCTTTAGCATTCAGCTTTCTTTATAGTCCAACTCTCACATGCATACATGACTATTGGGAAAAACCATAGCTTTAACTAGATAAACCTTTGTTGACAAAGTAATAATGTCTTTCCTTTTTAATACGCTGTCTAGGTTTGCCATAGATTTACTTTCTTT
>SJXQ01004639.1:368495-380582 GCA_006408695.1 Aepyceros melampus | reverse complement strand
TGTCTATTTAGTTCTTTGGCCCATTTTTTGATTGGGTCATTTATTTTTCTGGAGTTGAGCTGCATCAGCTGCTTATATATTTTTGAGATTAGTTGTTTGTCAGTTGTTTCATTTGCTACTATTCTCTCCCATTCAGAAGGCTGTCTTTTCACCTTGCTTATAGTTTCCTTTGTTGTGCAGAAGTTTTTAATTTTAATTAGATCCCATTTGTTTATTTTTGCTTTTATGTCCAGTATTCTGGGAGGTGGATCATAGAGGATCCTGCTGTGATTTATGTCAGAGAGTGTTTTGCCTATGTTCTCCTAAAGGAGTTTTATAGTTTCTTGTCTTACATTTAGATCTTTAATCCATTCTGAGCTTATTTTTGTGTATGGTGTTAGATAGTGATCTAGTTTAATTCTTTTACAAGTAGTTGAACAGTTTTCCCAGCACCACTTGTTAAAGAGATTGTTTTTAATCCATTGTATATTCTTGCTTCCTTTATTGAAGATAAGGTTTCCATAGGTGTGTGGATTTACTCTGGGCTTTCTATTTTGTTCCATTGATCTATATTTCTTTTTTTGGTCCCAGTGCCATACTGTCTTGATGACTGTGGCTTTGTAGTAAATCCTGAAGTCAGAAAGTTTCATTACTCCAGTTCCATTTTTCTTTCTCAAGATGGCTTTGGCTATTCGAGGTTTATTGTGTTTCCATACAAATTGTGAAATTATTTGTTCTAGCTCTGTGAAAAACACTGCTGTTAGCTTGATAGGAATTGCATTGAATCTGTAGACTGCTTTGCGTAGTATACTCATTTTCATTATATTGATTCTTCCGATCCATGAACATAGTATATTTCTCCATCTATTAGTGTCCTCTTTGATATCTTTCATCAGTGATTTATAATTTTCTATAAAAAGGTCTTTAATTTCTTTCGGTAGGTATATTCCTAAGTATTTTATTCTTTTCATTGCAATAGGGAAATGGAGTTGATTCCTTAATTTCTTTTTCTGCTGCTGCTGGTGCTAAGTCACTTCAGTCGTGTCCGAATCTATGCGACCCCATCAACGGCAGCCCACCAGCCTCCGCCATCCTTAGGATTCTCCAGGCAAGAATACTGGAGTGGGTAGCCTTTCCTTCTCCAGGGAATCTTTGCAACCCAGGAATTGAACCCAGGTCTCCCACATTGTAGGTGGATTCTTTATCAGCTGAGCCACAAGGGAAGCCCTGGACAATCCTTAATAATATATTTTCTGTTTGTTGAGGGGAAAAAATGAACCAATGATAATGAAATAATAAAAGCAATACATTTCATACTCTTAAAGAAGACAGATTATTTTGTGGCCATGGTAACAACTCTCACCAGACTTCTTTTAAAGTCAAAGAATAAATCAAGAAAGTCTTGTTTCAGGAAAAAATATTCTGTTAGTCAAACAACCAGTATCAGCTCTTCATTTCTGAGTTTCAGCCAATCAGGAACATACCCATTCCAATTCACATAATTCTGAGTGTTACTCAATCCATGTTGGTAATACACAAGTGAGCACAGTTACATGTGTCAAACCATTTACATCTTTGAAAGTCTGCCAGCCATATGCTCTTCAAAATTCCCATTATCAGTAGTCTACTATGCAAATTGAATATCCAATATAGGCAGAATAACTTAAGTTATTCTTTTAGTAAAGTAAAGGTATATAATATATTATTTTTGTTTTATTAGAACTCAATATAATATACTCCAATACATGAATATGTAATTGAACTTCAGTGAAATGAATAATTTAGAAATCAATAAACATATGTTTTTAATATTAAATAAATGTGAATGAGTCATGCTTATAAAATAATTTATAGATTGATATTAAAGAACTGGGCAGAATTGAAGGAAAGGATAAACTGACAGCATATATAAAATTATTATTATGAGAAGTATGTAATTTTCAAATTACTTATTAGTTTGCTTTCAGTAAAGTCTATTTGATAGCATTAAAATAATCACAAGTGATATAAAAGAAATCTGAAGACTTTATTTGCATATTCCATTTGCCATCACTACACCAGATAGCAGTAAAAAGAACTGCAGTAGTGTAATATTCAAATATCTTTTGAATCTTAGTTTTCACATCAATAAAAATGAAATGAAAATACAAGATATTTGGAGATGAAGTGGAAATAAATATCAGGCTACATATAGTACTTAAAAATATCTGCTTCTGTCATTTTTTTATAGTCTCAAGATTTACAGATTTCATATTCTTATTTTATTTTATTTATTCTTATTCTTATTCTTATTCTTATTATTTATTTTTTTTTACCAATTCTTCAGGTAGAACGCTCATTCAAATACCAGGTTTATTCTTTCAATTTATTGCAGGTCTGAGAAAGAAGGAACATGTTTGTTAAAGCCATTTTATTGAAAAGGATCTGTTTTGAGGGATGTGAGGGCAGAGGATGCTGTCAGGAGGTCAGGAGCTGCCTTACTCTCTTTGACTTACCCTCACATGGTAGCATAGAAAATTCCTGAACACACATCATCTTATGATCACAGCAAATCTATAACTGTACATGGAATAATTATCTCTGAAAGGTATCATAAAGCTGGATAAACAAAGTCTCCACAAAAAAGGGGTAAAAATACAGTATTAACACAAATAGAAGAAACAGAGATATGGTTATGCCAAGAATAAAACTATGCCTCAGCTGTGGTTATCCACAATCAGAAGGATCATAAAGGTATGCTTATTTTCCGTAAGGGGTGAGCTCCATCTAGACACTCACCCCTTGCATTGTGCTCAAGAAGAGACAAGCCTATAAAACATGAACTTTGAAAACAAATAAGTAATATGTTCAGGTAAACTGTAGAACTACAGAGAACAGAAAACTTACTATAAAGGGCTTGACTGCAGACTCTCTCAGTCTTAAAGCAATGCAAAAACACAAGGTTAAAGCATATTAACCATAGGTAAGTGAGTGAAGTCACTCAGTTGTGTCCAACTCTTTGTGACCCCATGGACTGTAGCCTGCCAGGCTCCTCTGTCCATGGGATTATCCAGGCAAGAATACTGGAGTGGGTTGTCATTTCCTTCTCCAGGGGTTCTTCCCAACCCAGGGATCAAACCCACGTCTCCTGCATTACAGGTAGACACTTTATCCTCTGAGCCATCAGGGAGGGTTAAATCATAGGTAAGTAAGCTTCAAAGACTAATTTTGAATCATCTGATAAGCAGAAACCAACTGGGATACTCCCCAGGGACTGAGACATGGGGGAGCGATGTCTGTGTTCGGAGCCATTTTGTGATGCCAGCCGAGCTCTCTAATATCAACACTGGTGGGTGCTCCTGTGGAAATTGTCCCTGAACCTGTTAGCTCCAGTGGATGTACCACACTGAGTGCCTGCTCATCCCTGAGCTTTGGGTAAGTCTTACAGATAGATAAGCAATAAGTTTATCCAACAGTTAAGTTGTACCAAAGGGTCAGCCTCATTCACCAGTGTACAAAAGTAGAAATCTCAGCCTTGCCACAATAAGAGAGTACATGAATCCCATGTAGAGAATACCCCTTGAGCTCCTGGCTCTGATGATCGACTGGGATTGTTTTTCTGAACTCTCAAGGATCCCTCACAGAAGCACAGTTCTCTAAGATCTATTGTATAGAAAAAAAAAATTAGCCAAAATTAGGTGACAGAGAAACATATTCAAATTGAAAGAATAGCAGAAATTTTCAGAAAAAGAGCTAAACAAAAAAATATAAGTAATTACAAATAAACAAAAAATATTTTAAATTGGTGACCATAAAGTCATTTACCAAACTCAGGAGAATAATGAATGAACACAATGAAAATTAATGAAAGTGTTAATCACACAGCCATAGCCAATGCTTTGGGACCCCATGGACTATGCCCACTAGGTTCCTCTGTCCATGGAATTCTCCAAGTAACAACACTGGAGTGGGTAGCCATTCACATCTCCAAGGATCTTCCCAATCAATTGATTGAATCCAAGTCTCTCTCATTATGGGCAGATTCTCTACCATCTGAGCCACCAGAGAAGCTCTTTCATTTTCACTTTCAGAATGGTCCAACACCAGAAAGACTATGTAGAAGAATAAATCATTGACTTGGAAGACAAGCTAATGGGAAACAGCCCAACAGAGGAGCAAAATAAAAATAAAATTTAAAAGTAAGATACCTCATCAAATATTTGGGACATATCAAACAGAATAACCTTAGAAGGATTCTGAGGAGGAAAAGAGACAGAGAAATGGCCAGAAAAGTTATTTGAAGAAAGGCTGCCTGAAAACTTACCTGACCTGGGAAAAGAAATACATATCCAGTTTCAGGATGTGCAGAGAGTTTCCAGTGAAACTATCCCCAAAAGTCACGTAACAACACTTGTTATCATTAAGATGAAAGAAGCTAAGAATAAAGAGAGAATCCTGAATGTAACAAGAGAAAAACAGCTTGCTATGTACAAGGGTAATTTTATAAGACTATCAACAGATTTCTTAGCAGAAAATTTAGAGGACCAAAGGAAAATAGCATAACATATTCAAGATGCTTTTTTTAAAATTTTATTTATTTATTTTTATTGAAGGATAATTGCTTTACAGAATTTTTCTGTTTTCTGTTAAACCTCAACATGAATCAGCCATGGGTATACATATATCCCCTCCCTTTTGAACCTTCTCACCATCTCCCTCCCCATCTCACTCCTCTAGGTTGGTACAGAGCCCCTGTTTGAGTTTCCTGATACACAGAGCAAAATCAATTGGCGATCTAGTTTACATATGGTAGTGTTACTTATATACAGAGCAAATCATGAGAAACGCTGGGCTGGAAGAAGCACAAGCTGGAATCAAGATTGCTGGGAGAAATATCAATAACCTCAATATGCAGATGACACCATCTTTATGGCAGAAAGTGAAGAGGAACTAAAAAGCCTCTTGATGAAAGTGAAAGAGGAGAGTGAAAAAGTTGGCTTAAAGCTCAACATTCATAAAACTAAGATCATGGCATCTGGTCCAATCATTTCATGTGAAATACATGGGGAAGGAGTGGAAATAGTGGCTGACTTTATTTTTCTGGGCTCCAAAAGCACTGCAGATGGTGATTGCAGCCATGAAATTAAAAGATGCTTACTCCTTGGAATAAAAGTTATGAACAACCTAGATAGCATATTCAAAAGCAGAGACATTACTTTACCAACAAAGGTCTGTCTAGTCAAGGCTATGGGTTTTCCACTGATCATGTATGGATGTGAGTGTTGGACTGTGAAGGAAGCTGAGCACCAAAGAATTGATGCTTTTGAACTGTGGTGTTGGAGAAGACTCTTGAGAGTCCCTTGGGCTGCAAGGAAATCCAACCAATCCATTCTAAAGATCTGTCCTATGTGCTCATTGGAAGGACTGATGCTAAAACTGAAACTCCAGTACTTAGGTCACCTCATGTGAAGAGTTGACTCATTGGAAAAGACTGTAATGCTGGTCGGGTTTGGGGCAGGAAGAGAAGGGGATCACAGAGGATGAGATGGTGGGATGGCATTACTGACTCGATGGACGTGAATTTGGATGATCTCTGGGAGTTGGTGATGGATAGGCAGGCCTGGAGTGCTGTGATTCATGGGGATGCCAAGAGTGGGACACGACTGAGTGACTGAACTGAACTGAATGTAACTTTCTATGTTACTCTTTCCATCTCAACCTTTAAAAATACAAACTTCAAACCAACAATTTACCTAAAAAGGTTGTTGTTCATTATCAAAGGAGCGATTAATGTTCCCAGGTAAGCAAAACTAAAGGAGGTCACCATCACTAAACTGCTCCTACAAAAGAGCAGTTAAGGATCTTGTTTAAACTAGAAATAGATAAACACTAATTAATATATGAAAGCATGAAAATAAAAACCTCACTGGAAAATGTAAATTTATAGTAAAGAGAGTACATAAATCACATACATAACAAGCGTTAAGATTAAAAGAAAAATAAAGTAAAATTAATTAAAATCACAGATTAGTTAAGTGATTCACAAAATAAAAAGATACAGAATGTGTCATCAAAAGTATAAGATATTGTGAGGTATAGTCAAAAGTTAGAATTTGGAATATGTTCAGATTTAAGTGGCTGTCAACTTAAAATAGACTGCTATTTATATATGATGTAATATGTAAAACAGGACAAATGCAAGGCAAAAACCCATAGTAAATGCACAATGGGAAGTGATAAAAATAATAAGAAAGGAACAGATAGGAACCACAAAAAGAGCAATAAAAACTTAACAAAAGGGCCATACTCTCATTCCTATTTATAATCACTTTAAGTGTCAATGAACTATATTTGCCAATCAGCAGGCATAGAGTGGTCAAACAGTGTCTGTCTAAAAAAAACTCAGAAGTAAGAACACACACAGAATTAATGTGAAGATATAGAGGAAGATATTCCATGCAAATGGGGATGAAAATAAAGCTGGAATAGCCATACTCTGTCAGACAAAACATACTTTAAAGCATTAAAGGGTTCAATCCAGAAAGGTGGTATAATACTTATGTATGCATATGCACCCACCATAGGAACCAACATATATAGAGCAAACATCAATGGACATAAAGGGAGCAAGTGACAGCAGTACAATAATAATGAAGAACTTTAGCTCCTCACTTACTTCACTTGATGAATCATTCAGATTAATGCAAATCAATAGACAAAGCTTAGTCAATAAAAGTTATTGGACTTAAACTACACTTTAAAATATATTGACTTAATAGATAAATTCAGAGCATTCCACCTCAAACCATAAGAATACTCATTCTTTTCCGTGCACATGGAATATTATCCAGGGTAAATTGCAACTTAGGTCACAAAACAACGGTTAGTAATTTCAAGAAAAATGAAACAATAACAACCTTATTCTGTGTTAACAATGATTTGAAACTAGAAAACATTTACATGAAAAATAAAGCTTGTAAGAAACATAAAAATGTGGAGATCAAACAACATCTACTGAATAAATGATGAGTCATTGACTAAATAAAAGAAAAAATAAAAAAAAAGAAAGAAAGAAAATCAGTTCAGTTCAGTCACTCAGTCATGTCCAACTCTTTGTGACCCCATGAATCACAGCATGCCAGGCCTCCCTGTCCATTACCAACTCACAGAGTTCACTCAGACTCACGTCCACTGAGTCAGTGATGCCATCCAGCCATCTCATCCTCTTTCATCCCCTTCTCCTCCTGCCCCCAATCCCTCCCAGCATCACAGTCTTTTCCAATGAGTCAACTCTTCACATGAGGTGGCCAAAGTACTGGAGTTTCAGCTTTAGCATCATTCCTTACAAAAAAATCCCATGGCTGATCTCCTTCAGAATGGACCGGTTGGATCTCCTTGCAGTCCAAGGGACTCTCAAGAGTCTTCTCCAACACCACAAAAGCATCAGTTCTTCGGAGCTCAGCCTTCTTCACAGTCAAACTCTCACATCGATACATGACTACTGGAATATCTACTGAATAAATGATGAGTCATTGACTAAATAAAAGAAAAAATAAAAAAAAAGAAAGAAAGAAAATCAGTTCAGTTCAGTCACTCAGTCATGTCCAACTCTTTGTGACCCCATGAATCACAGCATGCCAGGCCTCCCTGTCCATTACCAACTCACAGAGTTCACTCAGACTCACGTCCACTGAGTCAGTGATGCCATCCAGCCATCTCATCCTCTTTCATCCCCTTCTCCTCCTGCCCCCAATCCCTCCCAGCATCACAGTCTTTTCCAATGAGTCAACTCTTCACATGAGGTGGCCAAAGTACTGGAGTTTCAGCTTTAGCATCATTCCTTACAAAAAAATCCCATGGCTGATCTCCTTCAGAATGGACCGGTTGGATCTCCTTGCAGTCCAAGGGACTCTCAAGAGTCTTCTCCAACACCACAAAAGCATCAGTTCTTCGGAGCTCAGCCTTCTTCACAGTCAAACTCTCACATCGATACATGACTACTGGAAAAACCATAGCCTTGACTAGACGGACCTTAGTCGGCAAAGTAATGTCTCTGCTTTTGAATACACTATCTAGGTTGGTCATAACTTTAAACTGCCATCTAAACTAATGAGAAAAAAAAGAGAGGTTTCAAAAGAATAAAATTAGAAATGAAAGAGACATTACATCCTATACCACAGAAATACAAAAAATAATAGAAGACTACTATGAACAGTTTTAATCTGAAAGTTGAACAACCTAGAAGAAATGAATACATTTCTAGAAACATACAGCTTTCCAATTCTGAAGTATAAAATTATTCAGAATATGCTAAGTCCAATTATCAGATTGAAGCATGAATCAAAAATGTCTTAAAAAAAGAAAGAAAGAAAGAAAACCCAAGACCAAAGAGCTACCCTGATTAATGCTACAACATTTTCAAGGAAGGTAATATTTACCTTTCTCATACTCTTCCAAGGAAATTGAGTAGAGAAAACTCCTCCCAAAACATTTTACAAAGCCAGTATTTCCAAATACCAAAGCCAGAAAATACACATAGACACAAAAGAAACAAAGGCCACAGAGATGCAAAAATCCTCAACAAAATATAAGTAAACCAAATCCAACAAAAAATATTCCTACACCACAATCAACTGGGGTTTATATAGGGCATAATAATCAATATCAGCAAATCAATCAATGTGCTAAATCACACAAAATAAACAATAAGCATTATTTAATCATTCCAATAGATGCAGAAAAGCTATTTGATAAAATTAAACACACAATTATAAAAATGTCTCCAAACAAAGTGATATGGAAGGAATATGTCTCAACATAATAAAGGCCATATAAGACAAACAAATAGGCACATCATATTTAATGCTGAACAGCTAAAAGCTTCTTCTATAAGACTAGGAAAAATACAAGAGTTCCCACTGAAACAACTTTTATTGAACATAGTACTTAAAGTCCTAAGGGGATTCACAGGTGGTGGCGTAGAAGGATGCATGCTCATCTTCTGTGAGATAACAAAATTGCAACACACTATTAAAAAATCACTGACAGGAGAATGTTCCATCCCACCAATAAAAAAGATTCTTCATGTCCATTGGCAAAGGAAAAGCCCCAACAAGACAGTAAAAGGGACAAAAATGCATTTAAACCAAACCTCATACCTGCCAGAGATGCTCGGAAGGCTAAAACAAAAACTTGTGCACACCAGGACTCATGATGCTCCACAAGAGAGTGAGCCAGAGCAGCATTTGTGTTTCTGAGTGTCTTTTGCAGAGACACAGGTGAGCAGTGGCCTGCTGTGGGGACAGGAGCTCTGGCTTCAGTAGACCTAGAGGCATGGTGTGTGGCATAAGTCCTCTTGGAGGAGGTCACCATTAGTCTCACCATAGAGCCACTGAGCAGACAACCCACAAACTGGAGAACAGTTATATCAAAGAAGTTCTCACACTGTTGTGAAAGTTCTAGGACACAACAGATGCCCCAATCTGGGAATCCTGCAAAGAGACTGAGGAGACACAAAAAATTTTACTTTGGAGGCCAGAGGGCATTTTATTACAGAACTTCCAAAAGACTGGGGAAACAAAGTCTTGTAGGGCACAAACCAAATCTTGTGCACACCAGGACCCAGGAGAAAGGAGCAGTGACCCCTCAAGAAACTGAGACAGACTTTTCTGTCAGTGTCTAGGAGTCTCCAGAGGAGGAGTGGATTTACAAGGGTACTGAGAGGGTCAGTGGTACAGAATAAAACAATCCTGGGAGCCACAGTGTGTGCTCCTTTTGAAGTCCTTTTGAAGGAGTTGCCCCTACCATAGTTAGCCTGAAGCAAAACTACAAGGAGGGAACACAGCTCTGCCCATCAACAGAATTGGAATAAAGATTTACTGAGCAAGATGCCACCCATCAGAGCAAGATGAAGATCACTCCAATCAGGAAGCCTTCACAAGCCCCTTATCTTTATCCATAAGAGGACAGAGAGAATGAAAATCAAATCACAGAAAACAAACCAAATTGATCAAATGGACCACAGCCTCCTCACCTCAATGAAACTATGTGCCATGCTGAGTGTGGCCACCCAAGACAGAGGGATCATGGTGAATGGTTCTGACAAAATGTGGTCCACTGGAGAAGGTAATGGCCAAACATTTCAGTATTCTTGCCTTGATAACCTCATGGACACTATGAAAAGGAAAAATATATGACACTAAAAGATGAACTCCCCAGGTAAGTAGGTGTCCAGTATGCTATTGGAGAAGAGTGGACAAAAAGCTCTAGAGAGAATGAAGAGGCTGAACCAAAATGAAAACAATGCCCAGTTGTGAATGCGACTGATGATGAGAGTAACTCCAATGCTGTAAAAAACAATATTGCGTAGGAACTTAGAGTGTTAGGTCTTTGAATCATGGTAAATTGGAAGTGGTCAAGCAGGAAACAGCAAGAGTGAATGTGGACATTTTAGGAATCAGTGAACTAAAGTGGATGAGAACGGGCAAATTTAATTCAGATGATCATTACATCTACTACTGTGGGCAAGATTTCCCTTAGAAGAAATAAATACACCCCATAGTCAACAAAAGGGCCTGAAATGCAGTTCAATTCAGTTGCTCTGTCATGTCAGACTCTTTGCAACCCCAAGGACTGCAGCACGCCAGGCCTCCCTGTCCATCACCAACTACTGGAGTTTACTCAAACTCATGACCAGTGAGTCAGTGATGCCATCCAATCATTTCATCCTCTGTCGCCCCTTTCTCTTCCTGCATTCATTCTTTCCTAGTATCAGCGTCTTTTCAAACGAGTCAGCTCTTTGATCAGGTGGCCAAAGTATTGGAGCTTCAGCTTCAACATCAGCCCTTCCAATGAATATTCAGGACTGATTTCCTTCAGGATAGACTGGTTGGATCTTCTTGCAGTCCAAGGAACTTTCAAGAGTCTTCTCCAACACCACAGTTCAAAAACATCAATTCTTCAGCTTTCTTCACAGTAAAACTCTTACATCCATACATGACTACTGGAAAAACCATAGCCTTGACTAGACGGACCTCTGTTGGCAAAGTTATGTTCTGCTTTTTAATATACTGTCTAGATTGGTCATAACTTTTCTTCCAAGGAGCAAGCATCTTTTAATGTCATGGTTACAGTCACCATCTGCAGTGACTCTACTTGAGTGCAGTCTCAAAAATGACAGATTGATCTCTCTTTGTTTGCAAAGCAAATCATTGAAAATCACAGTAATCCAAGTCTATGCCTCAACCACTAATGGTGAAGAAGCTGAAATTGAACGGTTCAGTGAAGACCTACAAAATCTTCCAGAATGAACTTCAAAATAGATGTTCCTTTGATCATAGGGGACTGGAATGCAAAAGTAGGAAATCAAGAGATACCTGAAGTAACAGGAAAATGTGACCTTAGAATTCAAAATGAGGCAGGACAGAGTTTTGCAAAAGAATGGATTGGTCATAGCAAAGACCCTCTTCTAATAACACAGGAGAATACTCTACACTTGGACATCACCAGATAATCAGTATCAAAATCAGGTTGAGTATATACTTTGCAGCCAAGAAGATTTACACAATTTGCAAAAACAAGATCAGAAGCTGCATGTTTCTCAGATCATAAACTCCTTATTGCAAAGTTCAGTTTAAACAGAAAAAGTAAGGAAAGTCATTAGCCCATTCAGGAGTGAATGAAATCAAAGTCCTTATGATTATACAGTGGAAGTGACAAATAGATTCAAGGAGTCAGATCTGATAGAATGCCAGAACTACGAACAGACATTTGTAACATTGTACAGTAGGCTTGATCAAAACCACCCCCTGCAATAAATAAATAAATAAATGCAAAAAGGTATTCTGAGGGGCCTTACAAACAGCTGAGAAAAGAAGTGAAAGGAAATGGAGAAAAGGAAAAATTGACCCATCTGAACGCAGAGTTCCAAAGAATAGCAAGGAGAGATAAGAAAGCCTTCCTAAATGAACAATGCAAAGACATAGAGGAAAGAAATAGAATGGGAAATATTAGAGATCTCCTCAAGAAAATCAGAGATACCAAGGGAACATTTCATGCAAAGATGGGCACAATAAAGAACAGAAATATTATGGGCCTAACAGAAGCAGAAGATATTAGTAAGTGATCCCA